>JAQIXL010001227.1:0-19634 GCA_034700245.1 Poikilolaimus oxycercus
TCCGAAAATGGCACAAAACTCCTGGAAGGTGTCCAAATCATCTCATGACTTGCCAACCGTTGGTCTTCTGCAGAAACAAAAAGCGGCATCGTAATCAGCGTAAAAAGTTGGTTATATGCTGCAAGTTTCGTCACGATAGCCCACCACGACCAAATGACCTTCCCTTGTAAGAACAAATTTTCCATTAAGATGATGGCCGGTTCCGGGAACCTGATATGTCAAAGAACGGAAGAGAGTCAAACTTCGATCTCACTTAGCTGTGCCGCCAGCTTCTCTCCCTTTTCACTAAACACCACAGCGGCTTCCGACGACCACCAATCTCGAATCAAGCCGTCAGCATCGTATTTCGAGCCTAAATGTAAATATTACAACTGCATCATAGAAGAAACCTCCTGTGTCAAAGCCGTGCGTGAGCTCGTGACCGACGGTGGTGCCGAGACTGCCAAAGTTCATTGCACTAGTTTATAGTTCTTATCTGTAAGGAACTCACATAGGTCGATTGGCTTCGTAGACAGGAGCATTTAGGTACGCAGCCGGGATAACTGTAATTCGCAAAAGTAAGAAGAAAAGTGTTCCTCACCAATATGGTTTTGTGCCCGACCCTGATAAGCATTCACATCGTGCGCAAAGGGAAAATTATTTTCGTGATTTATTGAAGTTGAAAGTCTTCGCCATTCCAGCGAAGACCACATTCTACGCAAAGCTAGTTGTATTTCACCGAAAGACGTGTTTTCGTTGATTTTCAACTTCATAATGAAATGCTAAACGTTTGAACGAATTATCAACCTGTTCAAAAAAGGCATCTAGTACTGTAACGTTGAGATCATTTGGCGTACAACCGACGAAAACGTTCACCGCGTCGATCTGAAATTCTCTGAATACGTTTCCTCACCTTTTTGATGGCCTCGATTTTGGTCGCATTGTCCATCCAGTCATTGTTGAACATAAAATCACGGATCTCTTTGATTATCGGCTTAACCATAGTCATAACCGTCGTTCTTGTTTCCTGAACAGCGGTTAGTCGTCGTTTGAGTAGATCATGCAGGTGCACAAAATGAAGGCGTACAAACCTCGCTGAAATAATGCGTGGCATACAGATGGCTCAAAACACTTTTGAGGGCGCTTCTCGCATCATCCATCACCGCGACGCAAGTTTTCGTGCGTGGCTGAAGTTGTGTCGTGCCATAGCGAACTCGGTCAAACGCCTTGACAGAGCAATTTTGTCTTGGAAAATGTACAAACCAAATTGATTTCGTCGTACTTCTTATCGACGAGACTCATCCTCGAATAGAACACAAGCTGGCAGAAAAGAAAATTCGCCACCACGCGCTCTTCTGTTGTGTTAAATAAAGTTGTTAGTCTTTCAAAATATTCCCTATCGCGAACAATTACTTCAAAATCTAGTGGAAGATCATGGAAAAGCGTTTGCGATAGCAGTCTCTGCCAATGAAACTGAACGTATGAAATTGTATCTGCGCGTAATAAATTTCCCACCACCGGCGCCGTTTTCTCAAGTTCCGACAGCGTGAGGACGTTGAAGAAACGTTTCACGTCGTATGCTTCTCGGAGTTCGATACTGATCTCGACCAGTCGACGCTCAAATTCAACTGCTTCAGTTACGGCTTTCTTCACACTCTCGGCGCTCAGTTCATGACTGGCATCTTCAGCTAGGTGAAGAATCTAGAACGGGTTTGGAAATAAAATATACACAGTTGACTGATTTTTGAAGAATAAATTAATGCCAAACCTTAGCGACGAGATACTCGGAATACGCATCAAGAACACGGCTTTTGTTGGCTGGTTGAAGGTAGTGCGCCCGAGAACGAAGAGCGGGCGTCGTTTGTTCCACCTCAACGTCTTTATCAAGCTCAGTTGACAGACTCGAAGAAGAAGGCGAGAAGCGTTTCGTCCATCAAATACCGCCCAAGTCGTGAAGAAAAACCCTGCGTTTATTCGTTTATGAAGTTGAGCAACAAGGCGAGTTAAGTCGAAGGGGCCAGCAGAAAAGTGTTCATCGCCATCCCAAAGCGGCCATGGACCGAGGGCCTATTGCAGTTCTGCTTAAGATGCTACCAACCTCTATATCTAGAAGGACGCTCTTCTCTTTCAAAATTGCTCTTTCATTGAGGCACGCTTTATAGACAAGACCGACTTTTTGAACAGGAGCGGATGAAAAGTTTGAGGCATTTTCAATGAGCCCTACAAATTTTGCTCTTCATGAAACTTCACTTGTGAGATTTTCTTTCACAGAAGAGATCAGTTGTGAAAGTCGCATTTCATCTCGTCGGTCAGGCGGCAGGGGATTCGCCGCAATCCAACCACCACAAGCGTATTCATAAAAGTCGTGGCAGGGGTCGGCTGATTCGTTTAGAAAAGTTAAGAACTCATTCTTTGAGACAAATATTGGCGAAGGATTGGTCTTACCCCTGAAACGGCAGCGCTTGCCAGAAACAGCAATGAGACAAATATACGCTCAACCATTGCGAAGAGCGGTGCCATGCACTCTATAGAAACGCTGAACGCGGCAGTCAGCCTGACGAGTTTTTGTTTACATGCCGATAAACGAAGCCACAATCGAGGAGAATGACTATATTTTGAAGCGTTGAGGAAACGCCTTCGATCTATACAGAATTTTATGTCTCACAATCAGTCTTTATCGCTTGATAGCGCTGGCGAAAGTGTGAAACTGAAGACCACATTGAGCTGCGATCAGTTGCTCCTCACCATCATCAGAAAACTCAAAAGGTCATTTAGTTTCGCGGCTGTTCGTGTTCAGTGTCTCCTTACGCCTGAAACGGACAGCCTATTCTTAGCCAAGCATCCCGGACCCATTTGGAGTGCACTTACATCTTTTCCTGGCATCGTAAGACTCTACATAGGTCTGAATCCTGGAAAGAACTGGAGCTACACGCTTCTAGCGCATTTCTTGAAATCAGAAGCACTGCGAAGCCTGAAAGGCGTTCGCATTGCCGGTGTATCAGTGGAGATTGTTTTTGGCGACAACGACTTGTTGGCCACAAGCTGGGAGCAAATCCATCTCGACATCACTGGCTGCCAAATCACAGTGAACGGTGTGAAAAGGCTTCTTGATGAGTGGCGCATTGGAAATCGAAGGATTGCAAGCGTATCACTAAAGAGCCTCCAACAGAAACGAAAGACGAGGTCCTGCGACGGCTCTCCGACGACTGTGTACACATTAACGGGCACGAAATTTTGATTTTCAACTCGAAGCGTGACGCTCTGCGTCTTGCACTTCGTAGTTCCGGCTTGAGCTGGCATCTTAATGCATCTCTTGTCTGATCTGCTTCGTCGCATAAAACTCTCGTGTAGAAAAAAATTCAATCAAACATCACAACAGAAAAGCGATTCGCACTAAAGTCCAAGTGCAAATTATACTTCTGTTTTTCGTATACAGTCTCCGACAGTTCGTGCCATTTGGCTCAGTTTATTATTGTCCTCTGCATGGATTCCATACCAGCCATCTTGCCCGATGAATTTCTCGCTTGGATTCTAGCATTCTGCGACGTCGCTGATCTCACTCGCCTTCTTAGAGTTAATCGTCGCTTCGATACACTCATCAGCAATTGTGCCCATGCACTCAAGAATATTCAAGAACTTGACATTTGGATCATTCTGTCGCAATCGGAGAGGCAATTCCTGTATTTTTCAAGACTTCGCCAAATCTTTCGAAGTACAAGCGAAGCGGACGCCGTTAGCAAGGTGAAGTACCTTGTGGATCGTCGTGTGAGGATGGAAAAGAGTCTTGATTGGGCATGCGTTGAGTGTCGGCAAGAAAAATGCACTCAATTACAACTCTACGGACATATTTTCTATTACACGCGTTGTCACATCGACGATGTTCCTGTGGTCATATTTTTGGCACCTCAAGTTCCCACCTTGGCAGTCTCACGCCATCTGCTTCCAATAATCTTTCGTCATCTGAAGCCGCAGCGCTTGATTGCACGATTGTTTACGGATGTGCTTCATCCCTTTGCGGGACATTTACCAACGAGCATCGAATGTTTTTATTTTATTCAACCCGTGTGTAGCGTATTCGAGTGGCTTATTTCTCAAATAAGTTTCAACAACCGAACCTTTCAACTTCATCAATTTTTGGATGTTTTGAATTGCTTGTCACGTCTTGATGGTCTGTGCATTGAACAAGTTCCTGAAATTCCAAATACTTTCTTTGATTGTTCGATAATTTGCAAACTTCCCATTTTAGACTTTTATTTACCAAACGATTTAGAGCGTCCGATTAGCATAACTGATGAACAGTTGCTCAACTTTGCTGCTGAATCAATCCACATCGGCGCATCGCAAATCACAGTTGATGGTGTTATCCAGTTTCTAATACAATGGTGCAAAGGCAAGAGAGAGATTGAAAAGTTGGTCGTCTTCTTTGGTCCTAATGGCAGAGTTGAACCTGAGAAGCTTTTCAACGAGTTGAGCAAGGAATCGTCAATTTCTATTCACTTCGGTTCGGAAGGCATGCTGCATTTGACTCGAGATGACGGAGCAGCTCTGCATATTCAAGTCAACACAGAACGTTTGGAAACTTGCTTGCCCGCAATCTTTTGCGCTTGTCACTTCATCGATGACCGTTTGTGCATTTAGTCTGTGAATACGCAGGCATGAATAATGAAAACCATTTTTCAGCAAGAATACCCGAATAAAGTTAGTTATGAATTCTTATTTATTTCAAAGCTACTTCGATTCCGTTACCAGACTTCATTGCGTTTCATAGGATTCATAGGAGTGTTCGCGGAGCAGTTGAAGACCTCGCCAAACTCGGGACGACTCGTAATTGCCTAAATGTGGCACGCTTCCAACATATTCTAAAGAACTCACGCTGTTGATCCGAAGTTTAAAAGGCGGATGCGAGTCAACGTGCGCTCGTGTGATGGCGTCTTGCAGCGAATTAACGCTGCACGATTTCTGTAAGAAATTGAATTCGTCAAGTGTCTTGTTAACCTGAGCGTAGCCAATGAAGAAGAGCTGTTCGTCGGTGAAGCGTTCAAGGACTTGTGGTAGAAACTCGCGACCATTTTGCTTCACCTCCTCTCGGTAAGCCTGAAAAAGGAAAATCTTAACGCTCCATAACAAACATGAAACGAGGCTTTGATTCCACCAAAATCGGCAATTGATTCGCCTAGCGCCAATTCACCTTTGAGATAAAGCCCAGTACCGGGAATCTAGGTGCATCGTAAGATTTTTGAGATCGGAACATAAACCTCAAGCTGGCTAAGTTGATCCGAGACTTTCTGAGCTCTTTCATGGAATCTCGCCTTCACTTCAGGTGTCCACCAATCGCGGATAATGCCCTCGTGATCGTATTTTGAGCCTAAAAACTCTCCCATTGCACGAAATAGAGGAAAAAGAACCGCTGTCATCGAATCCATGCGACAGCTCGTGCCCAATCACCAAACCAATAGTCCCATAATTCATTGCTCTGAAATAATTCATCAGCTGTGAATCCATTAGCAACAAACTTTGGCAATCGAGGATCATAAAGTGGTGGTTGAAGATACCCCGTTGGGATGACTGAAGGCTAACGTGTTGTCAGAGGAATTCTTACCAATTGCATTTGCTGACCGCATTTGGTACGCATTGACGTTGTGCCCATAAGACAATTCGTTTTCATAATCGACAGCATTTGAAAGTTTTTGCCAATCTTGCAGCGCCCAGAGTCGTCGCAGTCCCTTTTGCATTTCGCCAAATGAAATCGTCTCGTTGATGTTGAACTTGAGAGAATTTTCAGGTATAGTAATAAAGAAAGCAATTACCTCGGCATAGAAGGAATCCAGAAGCGTGGTGTTCATGTCTTTCGGCGGATAACCGATAAAGGAACGAATGTGATCAATCTGAAGCGAATGCTTTCTTTTCGAAAGTTTGCCTTTTTGAGAGCCTCTGCCTTTGACTGTTCATCCATCCAATCGAGTTGAAGAATGAAACCGCGGATAGTCTGCGTTATCTGTTTGATCATGTGTCTCACGGTGACATTCATTTCCTGCAGCTTCGGTTGAAAATAGTGAGCCTGCCTTGGTGAAATAATGCGTTCCATAGAGATGGCTGAGGACATTTTGAAGAACGCTCCTCTCATGGTCCAAGAAAGCCATGCAGATTTTCGAACGTGGCTCAAGCTTGGTGACCCCTTTATAGACTCGATCAAACGCCTAAATTGTGTTTCAAAAAAGAAAAAAACTTGCCAAATCGATTTCTCCATGTTTTGTCCCGACAAGATTGATTTTGGAAAAGAAGATTAACTGGCAAAGGACAAAGTTGGCAACCACTCGCGGTTCAGTTTCATTGAGAAGCTTGGCAAGACGTTCAAAGTATTCGATATCACGTGTGATCACTTCGTACAGTACTGTCACTGATTTAGTAGCCAGCGCAACATGAAAAAGTTGCGACCGGGTTACTGTAGAATCTGACAAAAGTCGGCGCGCGCCAGTACGGTCATCGACGTAAAAAAGCTTGAAGATTCTGTCCTTTCGGCGTTTGGAGCGTGGTTTTATTCGACTTTGCTTGTTTTTCACTTCGCAAAAGTTGCGGGGCAGTGGCGCGTCGTGTTTTATCACAAGAAAGCGCTGAAAATCGACGGAAAAAACTGACAATCAAGCCGAAACGACGGCATGAGCGTCGACGACCGTAAGCAGCGCGCGCCAAAATTTGCACCGTAATCCGGTCGCAACTTTTTCATGTTGCGCTGGCTACTAAATCAGTGACAGTACTGTAGTTGGATGAAAGATTTTGAAACAGAAGAAGGGACACCAGTTTTTGCCAGTCAAACTGAAACTCATTCTAGTGAAAGAGTTCTTCTCAAACCGCCGGTGCTCGTTTTTGAAGTGTCGAGAGGGAAAACACATTGAAATTGCGTATTGGATCATAGGCGTCCTTAAGTTCGATAAAGATTTCAGCAACACGACGTTCAAAGACAACAGCTTCGGCCACATCTTGTTGGAGTTTCGTCTCATTCAATGAAACACCTGCATCACCAGCAAGTAGAGAAATCTACAAAACACTTTTCATTCGTTTGAGCAACTGAGTTTGCCTTGGAGACGAAAAACTTGGTGTAGGCATCGAGAACATGAGCGCTCCTCTCCGACTGCAGATAGTGTCCTCGGGAACGAAGAGCTGGCTGCGGTTGCTCAATCTGTCAACAAGCATCACCCTGTCTTCACGTTTCTACCCTGAAGAGAACGTGTGAAGAGTTGTGTGCGTCAAAAAAGGTTCTTGTGGTGAAGAGAAATTCGCCATTCAAACGATTTGTGAGATCAGCAACGCGGTGCGTTAGGTCGAAGGTGCTTGTCGAGAAGCTCTCCTCTCCGTCCCACAACGGCCATGGACCAAGCTCCTGTTGTTTTACATTGCATTTGTCGAAGTTAAGACCAACCTGTATAGTTCGAAGCACACTTTTCTCCTTGGAAATTGCGTCTTCGTTCATGCACGCCTTGTACACAAGTGCAGTCTTCCGAAGTGCTGCGACGGGTGAATTACTGGATTCCAGAATCAAGTCTGCCCACCAGACGTTTTAGAAAGTTGTAAGACTACTTGTGAGATTCTTGTTGACCGCATCAGAAAGTTCTTTGGTTCGTCTGTGATCACTTTTGTCTGGCGGCAAGGGATTCGCGGCGATCCAACCACCACACGCATACTCATAAAAGTCCACACAAGGATCGGCAGATTCGTTGAGAAAGAAGACTATCGAAGACGCGACTTCAGTCTAGAAACAACAATTGCATGAAGAAGAAAGAAGAATCGTCTCACCGCGGACTCCTCTGCACTTGACGGCAGGAATGTCGAGGATGACAAAAGCGCAACTAGCAGAAACAGCCGAGCCATGGAACAATGTTGCGAAATGCTCGACACTCGTCGTTTGGCGTGGTTGAAGCTCATAAACACATCGCAGGCCAGACGTCTACTTGAGAAAAAAGTGCAGAGACTATGAAGACGTCTAGATTTCCAAACATTTGCACGTTCTGTGGCGCCATTCAAAGAACTAACAGAAAATTTTTTTATTCACTATGAGAGACAGACAGACATCTACAGTACTGTCACTGATTTAGTAGCCAGCGCAACATGAAAAAGTTGCGACCGGGTTACTGTAGAATCTGACAAAAGTCGGCGCGCGCCAGTACGGTCATCGACGTAAAAAAGCTTGAAGATTCTGTCCTTTCGGCGTTTGGAGCGTGGTTTTATTCGACTTTGCTTGTTTTTCACTTCGCAAAAGTTGCGGGGCAGTGGCGCGTCGTGTTTTATCACAAGAAAGCGCTGAAAATCGACGGAAAAAACTGACAATCAAGCCGAAACGACGGCATGAGCGTCGACGACCGTAAGCAGCGCGCGCCAAAATTTGCACCGTAATCCGGTCGCAACTTTTTCATGTTGCGCTGGCTACTAAATCAGTGACAGTACTGTACCAAACTTCAGCACGCGTCTCAGGATTCATGGGAGTTCCTGCAGTACACTGAAACACTTCAGCGAACTCGGGACGTCCGGCCATAGCCTGCAACAAATCTGACTTGATCAAAAATTTACAGAAACACCGTATTCACACGAATCGGAGCCATCAGATGAGGGTCGGTGTCGATGCTTGCGCGAATGTTTTCCAGAGTCTGCTGCGTACAGAAGAACTTAAGCGTGCTTTGAAATGCATGGAGAAAGACCTACCCGAGCGTACGCGATAAAGAAGAGTTGGTCCGTCGAAAACTTTCGCAACGATGGTGGAAGTTTGTCGTCGCCCTTCTTTTCCAATGCATGCCGATGAGCCTAAAAGCCCGATTTGAAAGCTGTTTGTTTCATACAGCCAGTGCCAGCTTCAATCCAGCAAAATCGGCCATCGTTTCGCCGACCGTGAATCCGCCGTCGACATGGCGTCCCGTGCCGGGCACCTTCAGTTTCTTCATAAACGGAACGAATAACCTCAATTCTATTCAAGAGCTCGGTCAGGTTTTGAACGCGTTCGTCGAAGTTCTTGCGCGACTCGGGCGACCACCATTCTCGCACACGGCCCTCGTGGTCATACCGCGAACCTAAACAACGCTTCTTGGTACAATGTGAAAGACGTCACCTCCTTTATCGAGACCGTGCGTTAGTTCATGTCCAACAATCGAGCCGAGACTACCGAAATTCACCGTTCTACAATTCGATTTGGACAAGGCGCGACCCAGAACCTGGGTAACTCAGGATAGTAAAGTGGCGGACGAAGGTAGGCGGCTGGGAAATCTAAACAAAGCGATCTCTAAAGCCCAGGGAAGAAAAGCTTACAGATAGCATTGAAAGGTTGCATTCTGTACGCATTCGCCTTGTGTGCGAAGAAGAAATTGTTGTGTCGATCGACCACTTCGTTGATTTGTTGCCAGTTTTTCAAAGATCTGAACTTTTTCAAGGCTGTCCACATCTCGGAGAACGACGCCTTCTCCTCATCAAATTCCACCTTCGAACGTCTTTTACAACTTCAAGGCAAACGTGTTTGAAGAGGAGATCCAGAGCTGTTGTGTTAACTGCATAATCAATGTAGCCGATGAGTGTGATGCCATTGGCCAGCTGAATAGAGGCTTAGCGGATCAAAACAGAAATATGGCACCTTCTTGAGTGCTTCCTGTTTCGTGGCGCTGTCCATCCAGTTAGAAGCTAAGACGAGATCACGCAGTTCTTGCTCGATCAACAGCGTCATGTTCAGAACAACTTCTTTCATGTTCTGCGACGCTTGAGTGCTTCGAAAGTGAACAGACCGCGTCGAAGAAGTTTGTCGCATAGAGGGAACTCAGCACTCCTCTGCCCATAACGTCTTCTATGAATTTTACGCAGGTCTTTGCTCGTGGTTCCAGCTCCGCCGTGCCTTTGACCACGCGATCGAATGCCTAAAGTTAGAAGTTTCATCATCTCTCTCAGCTAACCAAATCGATCTCTCGATGCTTTTCACCAACAAGATAAAGCCGAGAGTGGACAACAATGTAGCAGAACAGGAAATTCGCCACAACTCGCTTCTCCGTTGAGTTGAGCAAGTTGACAAGCCGAGTGAGATAACCGATTGCTCCTGTTTGAATTTCAAAATCCATTGACACCTCGTGAAGCAGCATTGATGAGACCAGCCGATGCCAGTCAACCTGCAGCAATTGCAATAAATCAGTCTGCAAACTATTGGAATTCGTTCTTGAAGCTCCGGGAGTTTGAAGAATTTGCTCGCACGGGGATCTTTCCTTTCCGCAGGAGTGGTGAAAATTGCTGCGAGGCCTCGTTCAAAAGCGATGACCTCGTCGATATCTCGTCTCAGTTTTGACGCGTTCAGTACGAGTCCGGCTTCTTTTGAAAGTTGAATAATCTCGAAATTTCATTTCCAGAGACCATCAAAGACCAACCTTGTCGGCCAAGAACGTCGAATAGGCAGTGAGAACATGAGCGTTCTTTTCTGGCTGCAAGTAATAAGCTTGAGACTTTAGAGTCAGATCCATGTTAGACATCTGGAAACAACATGGTTAGACTTCGTAAAGGTGAAGAAAAATACCCAAAGAATGTGCCGCGACGCGTTTCTGGTGTCAATTTCTGCTTCGAAATTGATGAGGATGCCCTCATCTCGCCGTTGTCTTGTTTGAACGATGAGACTCGTCAAATCGAAATTGGTCTCATTCCAGCCTTCATCACCATTCCAAAGCGGCCATGGTCCCAAATTCTAGAGAATGTCCTTCTCTCAAGCCGAACGAAGTAACTACCTGAATTACACGAAGAACATTTTGATTCTTGGCAATTGCCTCCTCATTCATACATGCCTTGTAGATGAGAGCACCTTTTCGGATTGCACTCGACGATGATTTCGTGGAGGTTTCGAGCAATTCTACAAAACTTGTGAAAATAAAGCCCAAACTGGTGAGATTCCGAAGAACTGCTTCGTCGATGTCGTCGCTACCGGACCGAAACGCCTTATTTGGTGCCAGGGGATGACTGGCAATCCAGCCTCCACAAGCGTATTGGTAGAAGTCCGAGCACGGGTCGGCAGACTCATTGAGAAGAGCGACAAACTCCTCCGCGGCGTTAGTCGTCCCGGTCTTTAAAATGGCATCTTCTGAAAAAGCAAAGCTCACCGAGTGAGCAGACGAGCAAGCTGGGAAGAGGAGCAAGACGAAAAGGACAAGTAGAGGGATCGACGACATATGACGTTCGACGAGGGGTGTAATGTAGCTGCGCTACATTGCTCCTAAAGTCGCTTGTTTCTGTACTTCTTTTAGTGCGTATGCGGCGCGCGCGCCACTTTTTGTATTTCGTGCGTCTTTGGCTTTTAGGCCAGTCTCGGGTTTGGGGCTCGTGAGAGGAGGTTGTGTTGTGGCTTGAGGTTTTGTGCGTGGTTTTGGTGTTTCTTTTGAAGTAAACTCTTTCTTCTCTTGAAGAGAGACAGCTTGTGCTTGGAGATTGGGAGAAGAAAGGGAACACGGGTCCTTTCTCGCGCGGGAATTGTCCCACTTGACAGCTAGCCACGTCGTGCCGACGTTACAGGGGAACAATGTGCCTTTCTCGTTGTTTAGACTGTCCTTCCCCAGACTTCAAAAAACCAAGCGCTATTTTTTGTACATCCTTGCGTTCACACATGATTGTTGCATTCCACACCTGCATTATACCTCTTGTAACTGTAAAGCCTTTCTTTATTCTCAACAGCTCGTTATTCAAAGGAAATTTTGTAAAGACAATTAGCCGGTGATTTTTTTTACCAGACCTCGTCTCGTGTCATGGAATTTAGTGGAGAGCCGACGGGACAGTGGAATGCGTCGGCAAACTCAGGGCGAACGGCGACCGCCTAAGTATTTTGTAGTTAAAAACAGTCTCTCTAATGAACATACAGTATTCACACGAATATAATAAGGCGGATGGGTATCCGAGAGCAACATGGAGATCTTTGATTCGGGGGATGATTTTGAGCATACTTCCTGAAAGGCAAAAAGTCACTGAAAGCTCACATAAGAACTGCCTGAGCATAAGCAATGAAGAACAACTGTTCGTCAGTGAAACGCTGCAAGTCTTTTGGGACATCATCCTGGCCGCTCTCTGCCATTTCTTCTTTATAAGCCTAAACATTGCCAACTGTTGTAGTCCACTTTTCATACAAGAAATGCTGTCTTCAATCCACCAAATTCGGCAATTGTTTCGCTGAGACACTCTTCGCCATTGACATGTTGCCCGGTGCCGGCCACCTATATGTAGAAGGGCCTTTTATTCTTTTTAAATGACAAAACAAACTTCGATTTGGCTCAACTTAGCGGCAATTTTCTGAGCTCGTTCTGTAAAATTGGCTCGAGAGCCTTGCGAGAACCACTCTCGAACGTTTCCGTTGTGATCATACTGAGATCCTCGATTGTCAAGCCCATGCGTCAATTCGTGACCGATGGTCGTCCCAAGAGTCGCATAATTCATAACTCTGAAACTTCAAGAAGAAAAAACGTTGTTGCCCACTTAGGCAAGATGCGATTGTAGTTCGGTGGATGAATGTAGGCAGCCGGAACAACTGAAATCAACAAATATTTTTGCAAAGGATTGCCTGAATGTGCATACTTATGGAATTTGAACACTGCATTTTGTAGGCGTTGACATGGTGTGCGAAGGAGAGGGTGTTCTCATGATCCACTGGTTCATCTTGAAGCCCCCACGAATAGAGCGAGTAGAAGCGTCGCCATTCGATTGACATTTCAGCGAAGGACATATTGTCGTAAATTTTTAACTGAAAACCATTTTTTTGTCATGCATTCTTAATGAGACTCCAAACCTCTTCGTAGAACAAGTCGAGAGTTGTGATGCTCTTTCATCCAGGCAGAAAAAACGCTCTGAAAGTTGAGTTGCGAGCCAGCAAAAAATTGTTTTGCCGTGCTCAGAGGTGTCAAAAACATCTCAATTTTACTATTTCTTCTCCTTCACAGTCTCCAATCAACTCCGATCAAAAACGTTTCAGGAGGAAAGTTGTAGAGGAGGCCATGCCGCGTCTAATGAGCCATTGAGCAAAGAAATCCGTAACATCCACTGCGAGCTGGAGTCATCTGAAGTTGTCCACATTTTCCAACTCGCACCCCTCGTAGCGGCGAAATGAAGCGGTTTCGCGCCAAACTGAGTATGCCATTCGATCCGCCGTCCAAAACTACCCCTAGTGACACCCACAACAAAATTTTCCGGGATGGTCACTTTTGGGCTGCTCCCTGGTTCTTTGACGGAAACTCGATTCTTACAGACAGTGTCTTTTATGTGCGATTCGGGATAGCCGACAAACGCGATTCCATAGTCGATCTGTAAAAAATCGTTGTCCCCCTTTGGTTCTTTCAATCAATCGTCAACTACAAGAGATGCTGCATACTTTTTTGAGTGCTTCTTCTTTTGTAGGACCGTCCATCCAGTCAGCAGCGACGATTAGACCTCTCAAAGCTCGTCTGATTTGCTTCTCCATGCGCAGTACTTCATTTTTGGCCTCCTTTAATGAAAAAAGATACAAAAGAGGAGAACAAACGGCATCGAAATGATTTATTGCGTAGAGGCTGCTGAACACGTTCTGCATTCGCTCGTTAATGTCATCCTTGCATAAAAAGTATCGAGGCTGAAGCTGTGTGGTTCCTAGGAGAACCCGGAAAAAAGCCTCAAAACATAGGCGTTTTTAGATAAATTCAAATTTGCGTACCTCATCAATTTCTCGATACTTCTCTCCGACGAGATAGAGTCGTGACTTAAGAATCAACTGGCAAAAGAGAAAATTGGCAACAATTCGGGTGTCCGTCTCATTCAGTAGGGTAGCCAGGTGTTCAAGATACTCGCCATAACTGTACTGAACCTCCATTTCCGCTTTTGGTTCATGCAAGTAAATCGTCGACAATAATTGCTTCCAATTTATCTGAAAGAAATATTTTGATTGAGAAGAGTGAAGAAACGATTCCAACCATGGGCATGCGTCTCTGAAGTTCTTCGAGAGTAACTACGTTGAGTTGACGTTCCGGTTCACGAATATCGCTTGGCGTAAGAAGAATCGCTGCCAGGCGGCTTTCAAAAGCAATCACCTCATCGATTTCATTTTTCAATTTTGTTGTATTCAAAACTTTGCCGGCGTCGATGGCCAGTTGACTTACCTGAAGCAATTTTTCTCTTACTTATACCTTGTCCTTATACCTTGTCCAATAAACGCTTGGCATACGCATCGAGAAAATACTGATATTTGTTCGGATAAAGATAGTACGCCCGCGATGACAGGCCTAGAGGCATTTGACCCACCTGTAAATAATGTGGTTTCAATTGTTAAAAAGTGAATCACGAAAAAGATGCAACGCGATGAGTTTCGTCCATCAAAAGTCACTCCGGGCGTGATGAAAAAGTTGCCTCCAGCGATGTTCATCGTAAGCTCGGCAATGAGCTTTGTCAAGTCGAAGTCGCTCTGTAGCCAGCACTCATCGCCATCCCAAGCAGGCCATGGACCCAGTTTCTAACAATTTGGGTTTGCAATAACTCTTCAACTTGAATGTTGCGAAGTACACTTTGATCCTTGGCGATTGCTTTTTCGTCCAAGCAAGCCTGATAGAAAAGGCCGGCTTTGCGAATTCCGCTCGATGCCGATTTTGTGGCGTTTTGAATCAGTTCTGAAAAACCACGTTGCCGTGCAGGTAAACTCGACGTGTGACATTTTTCTCGACGTTTGAATAAATATCGAGGACGCGAGCGTGATAGCCTTTGTCTGGCGGTAATTCATATGACGTCATCCATCCACCACATGCGTATTCGTAGAAGTCCGTGCATGGATCGACAGATTCATTCAAAAAGGAAAGGATTTCCGATGAAGCTGCAGTTCTCTACAAACAAATCGCGACAATATAGCAGCAAGCAGACGAACGGAGCTGTTTGTTGCAGTCGTGGAAAGAAGACTAGACACGCAAAAGACAAGAGACAGCAGCGACGAAGTCACCATCATGAACGTGGACATCCCTTTTTCCTCGTTTATTGAGCTTCTAAACAAAGCAACGTTGCCACTTCTGAGTGTTTAAAAAAAGCATCTCTGCCATGACAGACAACCAAATCGAAGTGTGCCTAATAGTCCCTGCCGAGTTGTTATGACAATGTTTATCCAACAATTTACAATAAGTAATTCTTTCTACCAAACTTCGATGCGGCTCTCGGGATTCATCGGGGGGCCCACCGGACATTGAAATGCTTTTGCGAATTCGGGACGAGTGGAGACCGCCTGAAATTTGTTTCATGAACGACAACTAGACGCTTCTGTTAAAAAGCCTACCAAATTCACTCTGATCGAATCCGGCAAATGCGGATCGGAATACACTTTTGTTGTCAAGTGTTGCAGGGTTCGATGACCGCAGAAATGCTAGAAATGGCTTTACTGAAATCGCACCAGACACGAATACCCGTGCATATCCAAGGAAAAACAGCTGTTCGTTAGAGTATTTCTCCAGACCGTGAAAGCTCGTATTATTCCTTTTTGTACTGCTTTGTAAAGCCTACAAACAGAGTTTGATATGTCTATGATTCTTTTCACCAAGAAGGCCGCCTTCAGCCCACCTAAGTCAGCAATGGTTTCTCCAAGAGCCAGCTGACCGTTGATGTGCAGCGTTGTTCCGGGTACCTAGAGCGGACTCAAGATTAATACAGTGCAGACCTTTATTTCACTAAGATGCTCTGCTAATGCCTGCGACCGTTTTGTGAAATTCAAACGCGATTCTGGGGACCACCACTCTCTCACGGAGCCCTCCTCATCAAATTGAGAGCCTTCAAACGTCTCCACAAATTTTCGACAGACCACTGTTATCAAGACCATGCGTAAGCTCGTGGCCGATGATTGCGCCAACGCTGCCGTAATTGACAACTCTGAAATTCAAACTCAAATAGAAAATTACAACATTAAACCGCGGTAATCCGGGCGTGAAAATTGGAGCGTGAAGGTATGCTGCTGGGAAGACTTCAAGAAGCCAAAACATCAAAAGCCTAAAAAAATCACTCACCGATGGCGTTGAAAGGATTCATTCGATACGCGTTAACAATGTGCGCAAAAGAAAAGACATTTAAGGGGTCGATGACTTCGATGAGCTGTTGCCACTGTTGCTCAGCCGAAAAGCGCTTCCATGCGGGAAACGATTCAGCAAACGTCGTGTTCTCGTTGATTTCAAACTATTTGTGATGGCTAAACAAAGACGATGAGAAAAAACCTTTTCGTATAAGATGTCTAACGCGCTGACGTTGGCGTCTACTTCAGGATAACCGATAAGAGCTAGAGTTTTATCGATCTGCAAACAATGTTCATTCTTTTCTCCCACTTAAAAGAGGATTTATCTGACATGTCTATCTGAAACTTCCCCCTTTTCTCGCCCTTTGGGCCTCTATCGAGATAGAAATTGATCTTGCGACGGCTGAATAGTGTGACTTGAATAGGCAGCTACTTCTATTACGCGGACATCCTGTGAGACTTTTGTCAACGTCCCTGCCGTGGAGATTTCCTTTCAGAAGCGATGTATTTCATGTACTCTTACGCGATTCTCATTTCAGCGCATGCCGACGGAAAGTCGTACGGAAAGGGCTCACCCGATTGGCAGTGATCCTTGTAGTCGAAGCGGAAGAGGGCCGCTGCCTCGGACTACTCACACTCCGACTCCAGGGTCTGACCGCGGTCGAAAACGAAGCGCGGTCAAGATGGATGGATGCCTTGTTCTTCTCTCGATGTTTCTCCAAGAGGATTCTGGAGGCATGAATCGCGTCGGTGGTGCTGAGACCCTTGATGAAACGCAGTCGCCGTTTATTACTTGAAAGGATCGCACTCCATTATGATTACGGCTTGAAGCGTCGGAAAACTGTTTATGCTATAAAAATGCTCATCCGTGTTATGCATGACGAAGAATTGCAGCTAGATTGGCAACATTCGCAGCCTCTAACAGTACAAAAACGATCCACTGGAAAGTTTTCCAATTGAGATCAAGATCTTCGAGCCTCTGAGATCTGTGCCGTCGCAGAAGTTGCACAAAATTTTAATTTAAAAAACCTTTGCTGTAGTTTTCGCATTAGAGGAGCCACCTTCTGCGAAATGGTTTTAAACGAAAGAATGAAAAGGAGACCGCCGACGAGAACCGCCAAGTCAACAATGATAAACAGGGCTGCAAAAGTTTCGTTAGCAACTGCGAGTGTTCACGCCAGCTCGCGTACAAAGCGCGGGGACGGCTTCAGTCTTCGGAATCTGATCGGCGACAATGCCGAGAATTAACGCCAGCGACATCAAGGTTGTTAAGCCGAGATTGATCTGCAACAATTGGTTTGATAAAGAAGCAGAAAAACCCTATCAAGACGACTGCTGGAATCCGACATGTTCAGAAAGAGTCCCACAAGGGCGAGCGAATTGAGCAAGAAAACTGGAATGATTATTACCACCAGATAATACGTGTAGTTCCGTCTCATGAAGATTTCACAAACCAGCTGGTATATACGAGCGATTGACGATAACTCACATCGCTGTAGCCGCTATTCGCGATGTATACATCTTCCCGAGAAGCATTGATCTGGTAGACGCGCCATTCGGAAGTTCCCTGAAGTAGGCTGTCTGTGACGCTTTTTCGGAGTGGAAATAAGAGGCGTATGTATGCTGGAATACCGTGGTGCTTATGGTGGAAGAGAGGTCGAGCGTAATATTTGAGAAGAACTCGTCGAGTCGATATGAAACGGATGTGAACCCGATATTGCAACTTTGGGAATCGAATGGAAATTTTGTTATCAGAAACAGCTTTGTAGTAGAACGATGTCTAAGAGACGTACATCCAGGCGGCAGATGACACTGGCTGTTTTGCTCGAGTATGTATTCATTTCTCCCGTGTGATTTATCTGAAAGTGTCCTTGCAGTTGTTTCTGTACACAGTGCATACATAGACAAGTTGAGCGCTCTTCGGACGCATGTCTTCGACCTTTTCGCTAAAATGTCAGCTTCAGTGTAAACGAAAGCTAGACGATAAACACGTCCTTAAGTAAGTTATTGTAAAACATCCCTGTTGTAAATGTAGATTCCAGGTTCCCAAACGACGTCGAGGGGTGCCACCAGATGGTCAATACTGTCAAAGTCATCAGGGTTCCAGGAAAGACGCGGGTCCTCCCATTCCTACAACAGCAAAGGTTTCGATAGGGACCAAGTTTGTACCGTAATATATTCCATGTAGATTTCCACTATTTCACGTTGTTCATCCTAAAGTAAGCGTGTCGCAAGGACAAAATGAGCAACAAACCAATCCAAGGAGCCGAAGCCAAGTAATTTGAATTGATGCTAGGAAGCGGTTGTCATCGCCGGACGTCCTTCCTGAATTACGAAACGCTTGAAAGACTTTCTTGAAGAGAACCTTTAAGTCGGAAATCAATAGGACCAATATCCTTGATGTAGGTAGTGAAAAGTTGTCGATATAATTTATCGGCAGCATCCCTACCACGACTGTCAGCTGTAGTTGAGGCACAAATACAGACCAAATGTTGCGCAAGGACGAATACAGCGCTTCGAAAAAGGGTGGCGAACATGGCACAGCAACCTTCAATGTTTCCAAGCGACGTAGAAATTCTTCTCATGTTTCAGCGTTTAATCAAAGAATGTTGAGAACAACGTCCTGCGTGTGAGGGCATCTGCGACAATCCACTGATAGCTGTTTCTTGGCTGTTCGATGCACTATAGGGTTCTATTTGAGATTTTTTCGTGGCATTGTTCAAGAGACGTGAGGCATCTTTCGGGGTATCTTTCGCCTGCGGTTTCTTTCAGAGAGTCCTTTAACAGCTGTAACACATTTCAGACCTTTTCGCACCAAAATCATCCGTCTCTTATCAAAGTTGGAACCCTTCAACTTTTGTACAGTTTCACAGTCATCGGCCTTCTTCCGCGACGTTGCTTCTGATTTCATTAATCTTTATTGATGCCAGGCTCCACGAATGTGTAGCTCTTAGGGCATAAGCATAATTGTGATGGTTGCATCATATTGGAGAGGTTTCGCAAAATGTGGGGATTCTCTTTCAATCTAGGGACGGCCGGGCAATGTTGTAACGGCAGACAAGGAAAAAACTAAAGTTGATGGGAAGGGCGATAGCAACTATACGAAGGCAACGAGGCCAACTGCATTTAGACTAATACAACTGTCAGGCACTCAATGTGCAAGAACTCACTCAGTTAAGAGTTACTAGAAGCTCTGTAAAGAGCACAAATTCAAATCAGCTCCAAAAAGCGAGAAGAGAAGTGTCCGCAAACGACAGCCAGGAGCCGTAACGTGTCGACCCATCACGACGTCCCAGCTGGAGACGTTTGATTCAGTCTTCTCTCCAGATAAAACGGATCACCATTTTCCCGAAGAGGGCAACGAGGCGCAAAAAGAAAATAACAAAGCCTTGCCGGTCCACTCGAAGCCGCACTGCAAAGTCTCCTCTTCGGTCCTCTAATTAATGAAAGCGGAAATATGGCATTAGTGCCAACAACAGTGACGACGGAAAGACCTGGACTTTAGAGTAGACAAATGGCATCAACTTTCAACTTGTCGCAGATATAAGGTATACATTTCTATCTCGATAGAGGCCCAAAGGGCGAGAAAAGGGGGAAGTTTCCTTTGGTGCAGATGAGAGAAAAGACCGTGAAATTCAGCCTCGAAGTTCCCTTTGAACGACCA
>JAQIXL010001228.1:0-19627 GCA_034700245.1 Poikilolaimus oxycercus
TACGAACGTGCGTACGCGCTTGTTTGCTCAACAACAACGGGAGAGTATGACCAAGCATTTCGTGTACAAAAGTCACAAGTCAGCAGTAAGTCCGAGATTTTAGACTCGTCTCGGAATTTTTTTTATGTTTATCCAGTGAATCACTGGGACGGATTGTGGATATTGACAAAAACACGAGTTAGAGCTGAGTTGGTAAGAAAATTCTAGTGAGCAAGTAAGTACGGAGCACAAAGGAATTCCTAGACAGACCGTACACTCCCGGTCCTGCTAAGCTCGTGGAAGGATTCTCCTTTTGACCGACGTTTCTCAGGAAGCCGCTATGACGCGCCAGCCCTCGCCCTCCTACCGCCCCCACTATTGTGACCACTAGACGGACAATGCTTCGCGCATGTTACGCATTCCATTTTTTCGTACCCGTCGCCGCTGTCTGGCTTTACGATGGAATTAATAACAAGGCACTAAGGGTTATTTGAAATTGTACATGAGAGTCCATGGAGCAAGGTTTCCAGCATTATAGGAGATCGAAAAAGGCGTTTCATAACAATGCCCTAGCTCACACGAGAGCCGCGATTTAAAGAAAACATCTTTAGATCACAATGGATAGCGAAAGAGAGTCTCTCTATTGGCGGCGACTGAGAGGAATCGGGGTGGATATGCCAGCAGCCACGTCTCCTCTCCCAATTGTCACCACCCTGAACACTATGCGTACCAGTTCTTCCTTCGCTAAGCCTCAACACACTCACAGACCCTCACACGTTAAATCTCAACCGCCGTTCCAGACAGGCTTGTCTCGTCTCGTTCTAATTTAAGAGAGCTTTGAATCAGGGAAGGATAGCTTGAACCTAAGAAAACAAATTTCGCAGTCTCTTCTGTGACCCCCATGGCACTCTCTCCAAATCAGCGCGAGAGACAACCTGTTCCGTTTAGACGCGCTGGTATAAGATGCACGCCACGAGGGTTCTTCGTCCCGTCGCCTCTGCGCGGTGCCATGCTCGTCGTTTTCGCCCCCCTCCTTGCGCTTGCGTCGGCGGCTCCACAGCCATGGTTTCCACCACCAGGTGGACCACCACCACCATGGGGCTTTGGTCCTGGTGGACCTGGCGGCCATAGGCACCATTTTGGTCGACGAGGACCTGGCGGACGTTTCGGACCCTTCGGAAATAGGGGGTACTAAGTTTACTTTTTCATCTTCAGTTTTTCGTACAACAAAGCGTAGTTTCAACTTGCCACTGCCGTTTTCAGCATGTTCCCACCTCCGGACATGTTTATTCGCGGCCGTCATCGTCATCCGTTCCGTGTCCCCTTCATGAACATTCGAGATCCACTTCGAGGTGTTCCACCTTTCCTCATGGGGCGTCTGAGAGGTTGGGGCCTTGGGCATGTGGAAGACGAGCATCGTGGCAGGATGCGTGTGAGTGATTGCTTGTCTGTCAAAGATCCAGAATGTCTTTTTCCACTCGGAGATCTGTGACTTGAGTGAGACGCATTTCAGGGCGTGTGCCAGCGATTCCGATGTCGCGAACAGCGTCCGGAGTTCATCAGCCACCGAAAGCTCGTCTGGGAGAATACGATTATAGCCGAGTCAAAAGTGCAAGGCAAGAACGTCACCGACGAAGTGGTCGAGCGAATGAACGGAATTCTCGAAGTGAAAAAGGCACTTCTCGAAAGTGCCGGTCTCAGCACCGAGGTCGGGCAATCTTCGCTGAATTTCAATTCTGAATTGGTTCCAGGTGGAACCGGCGGATGATGGCGTCTTCCAAAAAGACATCCTTCTCACCAAAGAGCAGTCAGCGTTCCTCCTAAACGAGCTTGGCAAGGGCGGTCAGGATCTCACTTCGGCGCCTGACAAGGAGAAACGTGCCGCTCTCTTCCTCGAGGAGGCGCCCACGCAAAAGTGGGACCCCGATCTGCCCATTCCGTACACTTTCGACGACAGCCTTGGTAATTTTTGTCTCTCCATTAGGCACTTCTTCAGCCCCGGTAACTCGAACTAATTTGTTTGACGAAGTAGTAAGTGGGCGTGCTCTTAGATCGCCATCAAAGTCGGTTCCAGTGAACAATGACCAGTGATATCGTGACTTACTGCCGTCTGATAGATGACGATTGTTTCAGAGGAGTACGACAAGGACGATGTGAAGAAGGCAATCGCAGACATCGAAGCGAACACTTGCCTCAAGTTTGAGTTTTCTGAAGAGCAACCCGATGTCAATCATCTCTACTACACCAAGGTCGACAGTCCTAACTTGTGCGTGGGCAACAGATCAACCCAACTAAAGCTTTGTTTAGCTGCGGCCTGAGCTACATCGGACGCGTCGACCCGGTTAACCTCATCTACCTCAGTTTTGCGTGTGGAAACGTCAGTGAGAGCTAGCCAGTGGGCGGGTCGGGAAAGAAAAATAATGCCAAACTCATCAATGACGAGTTCCGTCTTTCGTCTATAATCTCATTCTTTCATTATCGCAGTTTGCCCATTTTTTATCTAGTGGGTGTCCACTTCCGGCCACCCACATCATCAGTTGCTTAAGCTTTGTCTATTTATAGAACCCCGGCGTGGCGACGCATGAGACGCTGCACGCCCTCGGCGTCAATCATGAGCACCTCCGATACGACCGCGACGATCACATCACCGTGAGTTCGCACGCACGCTGATATCAAGCAAAAGAGACTGGAACCTCTCCTCTTCCTCTTCTCCCTTGAATGAGACGCTAATTCAGGTTGACTGGAGTAACATCAACCCGCAGAGCTACGACTTCTTCGCCATTGCCGATTCGAAACTTTACACCACGTGAGCCTTTTTCATCCTAAAGCTCTACGATTTGCAGATATGGCGTGAAGTACGACTATGGAAGCATAATGTAAGTAGAGTTTTTCGAACTGAAATGCGGCCTCAGGCATTACGGCGCGTTCACAGCTGCGGCTGACGCGACGAAGCCGACGATGATTCCCAAAGTGGACGCCGCTACAAACCAGAACAAACTTGGTCAACGTAACGGCCTCAGCGCGAGCGACATCGAATTGGTGAAGAAAATGTACTGCCAGCCAGGTGTGCCACAATATGACGGAAGTGCACGCCAAGGCTAATTCACTTTCAAGGTTGCATCGACAACAACGTTTACTGCGGCGCCTGGGCCATCATGAACCTGTGTACTGATGCAGATCAGCAGCCGTGGATGTCTCAGAACTGCAAGAAGTCATGCAATTTATGTAGTTGAAATGTGTGCGTGTGATGTTTATGGCTAGAAAAGGAGAGAAAAAGAAGAAATGAAAGAATCATCCCCATTTTGAGTATGTTCCAGTGAACGACCAGTGAGCTTCCTCGTTTCAGTATATCCAGAAGAGAAGAGAGTCCCCCATTACGCAATGCGGCCTTTCAGGCTGAGGTCACCGGCTTTCTTCTCGGTACGTGATGAGCCCATTTGGAACTGCGGTGGGATCTTTTCGAAGATGATTATCTGAAAAAAAGGAAGAAGGCGAATTGCAAAGCCATGGGACAACGCACATCGCCGTCTGAGTCCTCAATAGGCGCCGCGCCGACGACCCTCGGTGCCTTTGTCTGCAGCACCGACTGACGTGACATTGCGCTAAGCACGCCAATGATTGTTAGCATCTCGAGGATTGCGATGAGGGCCACGCTGACCACGAAGGCCATCACGGTCATATCGACGGCCTCGCTTGCGGGGAACTTCTGGAGGCAGCCGATGAAATTAAACGCCGAGGCTGAATCATCTCTCGAGCGATGGACTCAAACGACTCACAGCCGATCGTTGCGTTGAATGAGGTGTGGTAGAGGAGAGTGCAGTAGAAGCGAGTGACTGCCACATAACCGGCGAAAATGAAAAGCGTGAAGGATGTCACACCCTAAACATCACGTTGTTGCCAGTTCAACAAACCAATGTGAAGACTAAAGGCACTTGGAAACGAATTCGATTCAGCCAGAGTCCAACCAAGGCCATAAGGCTGACGGTTACGAGCACACCGAAGTATGGCCATAGTCGTGCAACCAAGCGATAGAATCCAGAATGGAGCGAAGCGGCGATCACAATAACCACAATATTGGCAATGATGAGAACCACGGATAGGGGCTGAAATAGAACCTCAAGAGTAAAAGGAAAGACAAACTCTGTTGGCCGGCCGACGATGTCCAACGGTGCTGTCTTCCACGCCAGCTGTCATCGTGTGACGAGAAATCGTGGAAGAATCGAGTGCAAGGGTCTTGTGAGAAAGCCTTGCCATTGATATTCCCAACAACACCGAGCGTCGAGGCGATCGCCGTGGGACCCGCTGACACTTCCAAAAGAGATCATCCTTTCGCTTGTGTGTTTGCGTGTCAACCAGCCTGCCATAATCTCGCTATGGCCTAGTATCCCAGAACTCTGTGTTTCCCCTATGTCTTGAAAAAAGCACCTTGCAAACTTCAAAACGCATCAAACGCGAATATGATTTATTGATTTGTGGATGAAAAGCACAAAGAGGACGAGGAGTGGGGCGGGAGGGAGGTTGTACAGTTTCCTAGCTCATTCTGCAGTTCATCATCACGATTCGCCAAAGACAAGGTTGAGTTGAGAGTTTGGGGTGGGGTGCAAGAGTTAACAAAACGAAAAGAGTCTCTCGTATGAGCGTGAAGGGGTTGGGTCGGTCATCCGTCGTTGTTCAGTCTTCTTGATCTTCCGGTCTCGAATTGCCGCTTAGAACCAGGAGTTGGTGTCCTTCTTCTCGGCGTCGTTTCGGAGATAGATGATGTTCGGGATGCGGAGGCCTATTCTTCGCTTCTGCATCTCCGGTTGAGGGGAATCTAGATGCAGGATGTTGGGGATTCGACGCTTGTCCATCTCAGGCAGGGCAGACTTGATATGCAAGATGTTGGGCAGACGAAGGCCGATCCGACGCTTCTCGACCTCCTCGACGTTCTCGGCGTCGTTCCATTGACTTCGCGCCACGCCGGCGCACACCAAGAGGAGGACCCCGTAGCTCACCCAGTGTGACATCCCTGCAAGGCATTCAATGCAACAGGCTTAACAGAAGCGCGAACGGGCAAAAGACAGACCGCAACAAAGCGAGGAATTACGATAGACCAAGGGATGAGACGAACTTGTGAGACCACCGGCAGAATGAGTTCCCACCTCTTCCCACTGACACCTCTTATATGCGTGGCCGCATAATGGCCGGCGGGCCCCCCTCCAAGTCGCTTCTTGTTAATTACGCACCGATCATTTTGCCTTTTGCCGAAGAGGAGGACTGGAAGCGCCTTTGCCATAATGGCGCGTGGCGCTGACGGACGAGAAAGATAAACGACGACCCCCGGGACTCCCCCCAAGGTGGCGTGAACGTCGGCGCAACTTCTATTCACAAGCACGTTCGGGAGCGTATCAGTAGTTCTTCTTCAGAAAGTGACGTTTATTAACACAACGAATCACTGTGATTAAGCGCAGCGAGTAAACATTTGAGCAATAAAACGGCGAGTTTATGATACAGGAAAGGTATGCGCCGCGCAGACGCACGAGCTCAGACAGGAGATTCTTGAGATTCGACGATGGTTGTGAGTTGGTGGGGGAGGGAAGGGGCGTGAGGCTCGATCGTGTTCGCGCGGCCCTTCTCCTCGTCTTCGCCTGACGACAACGAAGGCGTCGGCGAGTCCTCCGTTCGCTCGGAGTGGGTCTCGGCGACGGAGTCCAGCGACTGAACAGCCATCGAGGCCATGCCCGAAAGCAGCAAGCCCTGCACCATGTTCTTCTTCGGTCGAGACTTCTCGAAGAATCGTCTGCGATGGCTGAAAAGATGCTCATTTGCCTTGCTTCAACGCCGGTTTCGATCCCCTACCCCTTATGGTTGAGAGCGTTGAGTTGGCGTTGAATCCTCTGCATATGCCTGACTGCGGCCTGGTGTTCACGTGCTTCCTTCACATCCTCATCAACCAGATTACGGTTGCGGTAGAACTGCAAGCAACCACAACGTCAGCGACGCGAAACTCAATTGCTTACATCAGAATCAGGTGTCGTGAGAAGTTGGCGAATATGATATTTGTCTTTTGTTATTTCGGCGGTTTTCTTCTCGATCTCATCGCTGATCTCAGGTTTCGGTGCCATGAAGAGCTCCTCCTCTTCGTCAAGCATCTCACCAGTTATATCGCCGCTATAAAACACTCTTTTTGTTAACGAGACGTCACGAACTCCTCCGTCATCTGATCGATGGTCGCCTGGCGTCGAAGCGGGTTGCCGGCGCTGCCGCTACGAAGACTCTCCCTGAAGAATGTTAACAATGCGCACATTGTGATCGGTGACCAACTTTAGGGCTTCGGTCTTGTCGATCTGGAGGAGTTTCTCCTCATTTGCGCGCTTGTAGTTCTCCGGTTTGTAGTCCTTCATGAGAATCGGACGAATGAAACGCTTGCTAATGTAGCTCATTCGAGCCTGAAAAAAAAGCTTCTTGATCAAAAGCCCAGAACTACCATCCAGTTGAGGTCCTTGTTACTGCAAATATCCTCCAGACCCTGACTGAGAAGGTCGACCATTCCCTTGTTGAATTCATTGAAAAGTCGGAATCGATCCTCCTTCTTCGCGAGTGTTATGTCCAGAAGCGAGACGAGCGGCTTGATGGTGCAGCCCTGTGATTGAGAGGTCAGCTAGTGGCTATTAAAGTCTATTAATGTCCAGCTATTTGCTACCGGCCGGGTAGCCCCCGCGGCGGCATGTCTCTGTGATAAGCCTCTTTCGCATGCTACGTGTTCGTTCCACCCGTGTTAGAGAGAGATTGAAATGAGACCTGCACGAAGACGGTGAAAAGAATGACGATATAGGTGGCGGAGAGAAGGGTGCTCTTCGTCGGGACCTCTTCGCTGATCATGAAGGCGAGCGAGAAGGAGACCGCACCTCGGAGACCACCATACGCCTGAAAGTCATGAATCTCTCGTTGGCTGGACACAGATCAACGAGCACCGGCCGTGTGTCACAAAGAAGTTTACGCGTCTGACATATTTACGACGCAATTGATGCTAGACTGGATCAGCCAACGCACCATAATGAATTGTTCCTGGAAGGAGACGTATCGGATGCCACCCGTGAACTTGTTCACCACGGCTGTCAAGAAGAATACAACTGCAAGCGAGTCATGCAAAAGAGGCAAAAAGATAAGAAAGGAAAATGTTATTCTAAGAGATTACCGACGACGCGCGCGATGATACAAAGGATGAGAGAGAAGAGTGAGAAGTGCGGATGCCACTCCGACCAGAACCATCCACGTTCATTGACGAGCATCACGCCGAGGATAATGAAGATCAGTGATTCAGTCACGGAACTGCAATGAACAAGGAGATGTTCCCATTTGTTGCTCCCAGCATGCTCTCTTCACTTTAGCACGTCGTTAACCACCGAGCCGTTATGCCGCCTATATGAGTGAGCCCCCTACATGTGATCTCAAAGAGGGTAATCAACCACCGAAACACGGATCAAAGCCCGGCTGCTTCCGCGTTCTTTCCTTCGTGTTTATCTTACCTTGCAACCTTTGCGAAGTACGTGACACTGATGAAGGACTTGGAAGAGATGTTGCCGAATGAGTAGTGGCATTGCAGTAAACCGCATGTGATGATCCTAAAATTAGCGCGTGTGGCTGCTTGTGGCGTGCTTTGGTGCAAGATGTGTTCACTCTACCCGATAATGCCAGAAAAGTGGAAGAGTTCGCTGCCAATGTATGAGAGATAAGCCATTCCAAAGAGGACCACCGGTTCGACGACTGAAAAAGTAAAAGCCCAGACGGCGCTCAGTTGACGCATCTCTCTCGCTTACCGCGAACATGCTCCGTGAAGCGTGTAATGAAGGCGGAAAGAACCCCGAAGAAGATTCCAATCGAAAGACCACCGAGGCTCACGCAAAGAAATGCTAGAATTCCCATGAAGCACTGCAAAGCGTGATGTGATTTCATGCTCTTGCCGATGTGACTCACGTCCCAAATGGTGATCGTTTCCAGTTCCTTGAATTCGTTGACCAAATTGTAACAGACAACCGTGACTGCGTCTGCAAGCAAGGCGGAAAATGTTTTGCTGACAGTTATTGAGCGTCCGCTTGCTCAGGGTGTTGAACGACAGCGTCGTTAAGAGCCGGGGAAACACCGCGCGAGGCTATCACCCGCAGGCCTCTGTGCGCCACCCGTCTCACTCACCGTTGAGAAGCGACTCGCCGAAGACCATGAAGTAGAGCATCTTGTTCACGCCGACTTCTTGGAAGATCGCGAGAACCTAAGGCAGAACTATTATGCATTTCTCTCATCAAAGCGTACCGCTACTGGATCAACAGCTGCAATAAGAGAAGCGAAGATGAGACAATCAAGCGGTTCCGGCACGAAACCGCCCATAAGACCAAGATTGGCAAACACCACAAGAAAGCCGCCGATGATGGTAATGTTCAAGATAGTTCCCTAGATCTTCACATCAACATCCAATCAATGAGCATACCACGACGGCATAGAGGACGATGGTGCCAAGATTGTCGAGGAATGCACGATCCTTCAGAGAATAGGCTGACTCGAGAATGATCCTGCGTTTCTATTTCACAGTGTGTTGTCATCAACTTACGGTGGAAGCAGGAAGAAGAAGAAAGTCTTGGAGTCGAATTCCAAAAACTTGATCGATTCGTGCGTATCGTCCCATCTGAAAACAATGACATCATTGGTTCAAGAGAAGGCTTACAGGAAGAAGAAGCCGAGAAGTGTTCCGAGGATAACGAGACAACAAGATTCAGGAATAACTCGTTGAACATAGTGAGTGTGATGATACACTGCAATTCGGGGAATGAATGGAATGTTTGTCTCCAGCGAGTCACTTACAAAGCTTGAAAATACCGATAATGACCACGAAGGAAGTGATGACTAACGGCGCGCGCACGTATTCGAACTTGAACGAAGCCACTTTCACGCCATGGCCTTGATGATGTTCCTTGACCGCCTCGTTATGAGGGCCATGGCCTTCCTTTCCTTCCTCGTGAACCCCTTCATGTGTTTCTTCGAGATGAGAGTTAGTCGTGCCGGCCTCTCCGTGAATGGGTGAGTAATTCTTCTCTTCAGCCGCCGAATAATTCAAATCCTTCGAAATCTCATTCTCATCCGCCGCAGCTCGTCTCTGGACACTATCCAAGAGAGTGCCCCATAGCTCTCCATCAATCCAGTCATCGTCGCTTCCCTCAGCCAAGATCTCGGCCGTCGCAACGAAAAGGCATAATCCCAAAGTGAAGATCCGCATGCCCTGCAAAGTGTGTTCAAAAGTGAAACCATGAAGAGGGAGCGCGAGAGGAAGCTCCATCGGCAGCTAGACGAGCGTGGATAACAAGTGGTAAGTGCTTGGAGGCGCCGCGCTCGACAACTATTAAAATGATAAAGCAAGCGCCAATGCTCTGGCGGCGGCACTCTTTGAAAGACGGCGGCGCGATGATCGCAATTTCTCGGGAGTCACAGAAGTAGCGAACACCAGATTAGCGTCACACCAAAAAAGCGCCGGGCTCTTGGTCCCAAGTGGTCGAGGGACGTCGACACCGGCGTCCTTCGCCTGACGACACGGCGATACCGACTGCTCCCTCTCCTGGCTCGGAGGGGCTTCCATCGCCGGTGGTGGTGCTCGCCCCCAACGAGGCCATCAAAATTTTACTACGCTTGCAGACAAAATGCCCTTGACATGTGTTAGTCATGTAAATGGGAGCTGTCCGCATCCGCTCATGACTCCTCTCTCTCTCTCTCTCTTCTTCAGTTCCTTATTTGGCTCTCGGGAAACTTTTTCTCTTTGAATAATTGTTCTCCAAATTCGCACTTTTGACTTTTACCCATCACGTCATCGTCCAAGATGTTTTCAGTGTTTATTCAAAAGAAACAGAAGTCAAAGACTGTGTACACGTGTTCTTCAATCGAAACCCGGAGAGGTCACATCAAATCTGGGATCCCGTTGAGGTTGAAGAGACTTGTCTAGAGGGCTGGCTAACTATTTCTCTCTCTGAGACAAAGAACAACCGCTGTCACTAACACGCACCAGAAGCGCCAAGATCGGCAGCAAACCCTAAAGCAATCACGGCCCCAGGAACGCGTGCCATTAAACGAGGAAGTTCCGGGCGATAGAATTAGGTCGTCGTTGTCACTGTCAACTGAGGGTCGGCGGGGAGGAGACTCTCCGAGGGAACAACCACTGGTTCCTTCGTCCATTCCGCTGGTTCAGCATCGCAAAGAAGACAGAAGACTCCGTTGGTGGCGATCAGAATGGTGCAGACAATGCCGAAGACCACTCTCCATTCTCCGATTGTGCTGTTTGGCGTCAGTACCGCGACAATGAAGGGGATGGAGAGCATGCCGAAGCAAACCACGGTCTAGGTCGAAGTTAGAAAATCTTGCCTCCAATACCTGTACAATGGCCATCACAAAGTGTGAGTACTGACGCGCGACGAGCGTGGCGCTCTTCATGGAGCCACAGGTGACAAGTCCTATAGACGACATGCTCAGCGTGAAACAGATCAGAGCCACAGAGCCGGCGAAGTCGCCGCCACTGCCCACCGGAAGAAGAAAGATCCCGCATCCGCACATTGCAATTGTGTTGAATAGCTGTAGCTTCTTCCTCTCCTGAAACTCTCAAACTCAGAAAGTGTCGGAAAACGAACCGAAATGCAAGTGATGCGATCGCAGAAGTAGCTGATGATAATCTTCAGTATCAGTTGAGTAACAGGTGGCACAACAGCCGAGAACCCAGTCCTTTCAATAGGTACATGCAGCACCTTGTTCATGTACGTTGGCATAAATCTCAAAATGTTTTTGTTTTTGACTTTCTTTGTCTCTGTACTCACTGGACGACGAGCTGAAAACCAAAGCTGTTGCCTAGGAACGCGATCCACACGGCCCAGACGGCGTGTGTGCGTGCAATGGCACAGTGGGGAACACGTTGGTCCCGTCGCTTGCGATGTTGTATTCCTGGGACAGAGTCATCTTCTTCCTTCCCCAGCCACTCCACTTACCAACGCCGTGAATGAGTTCGAGTTCCATGCTCGAGACGCAAGGATGTTTTTGAGGAGAATTGCGGAAGCAGGCGAAGAAGACAACGGCGAGGACGGCCGAAATGAGGGCGTGCACGTAGTAGGCCCACTCCCAGCCACTTGCAACGCTGCAAAGGATATTCGCAGAAAGAGCGGAAACGTCTTGTTACCAGAGATGCGCCGAAAGTGGCATCGTGAAGATCTGGCAGAACTGGCCGGCACTCGACAGCAGAGTCGTGAAAAAGGCTGCAAAGCAGTGTTTGTGTTGCTTTTGATTTGATGGCCGTCTCACCGATTTCTGTAATCGGAGCCCAGTGAGCCGTTACGAAGCCCATCATGGGAAAGACGCAAGCGAGACCGCAGCCTTGCGCTATGCGAAGCGGCACAACGTAGATGGCATCGAAATTCTTAGCCACGAACGGAATCAGGGCCGTGACGATGGAGGAAGCAACGAGCATCACAGCCATCAACTGACGACCACCGATTCTTTGAAGAAGGAAGGCCGCCGGTAAGGACATTGTGAAGGAGCCGATACCCGAGGAAGAGAAAATGAGCGAAACATCAGTGGGAGCCATATTCACCTGTAGAAAAGTGATGAATCATCGAAAAGAGCGGACTCACATAGCTGTTTGTAGTGTTGTCGGTCATGCAGATCACGGTGAAATTGAAGGCCATATCATTGGAGCGCAATGAAGTGAAGCAAACGACACACAGTAGAAGGACGAAGTACCGAGTACTTGAAGTGTCCCGTGCGACCTCGTCAAGACCACCCAGACAGACGACGGCCACCTCGTCATCGTCTTCTCCTTGAGCTAATGGCTTATCCCCGTTTTCCATTATTATCACAATGTCGTATGAGATTGAAGTTGAAGTTCAAGAAAGCAAAGAAACACCTAGAATCCAATTGTCTCTTGGCATGAATGTAAACATTTACCTGAAGTCGGATACAGCAGCTGTGTAGGCGTTGAGAAGCTATCTTTCGTGCGTGTGAAACTTCATTTTAGTCGTCGCGTCGGCGCGTCGACAGCGTTTTTCCTGAAGTTTCCATGGTCACAAACACGGTCAAAGGGCCTTTAGTCACGCTTTATATTTAGCCCGTAAGCACGATGATGTTACAGTAAATGTAATAAAAGAAAATCACGAAAGAGATTGATACAGTTGACGAATTGCGGAGGCGATGATTTTTTTGCACGGGAGATGAAGCCAGACTGAGGAGAAAATCGATCCCCTCGCCGCTTCTCACATGCTTGGCGCGCACCGGCCCCCACACTGGCAGCTGCCCCCTCTCTCGCCGGCCATGGTGGACGCGCGCAGGCTGTGTGGGTTCAGCGAGGACAGACTGTGGACAGAGAGAAGAGGAAGGAAGAGATCTCGCTCAAGTGGTTCAGGAAAAGAATCGAGTGGAAGAGTCTTGAGGGCTTTTGCATTACTGGACATTCGAGACGTAAAATGTAAGAAAAGAAGACGACGTCTAAACGTTGAAGACTTTGCAAATGATCTTTGTTGACATTCTCTGTCTTCTTTGTCCTCTTGCCTCGACGTGCTCTAGTAGCCTTTTTTGGCTAATGTGCGCTCGTTCGATGATGCCGCATCCACATTAGCCTCCCCTGGCTCAAACCCTAAAGATGCCTCTCATGAATGAAGAGTGAAAAGAGAATGAGTGTACTGGCATTTGCAGTGCTTGTTAGCAATGAATCTGTCAAGAAGAGAAAGAAGTTGATTTGTTGTTTGCCTAGGAGTGCATGAGAGAGTTTTTGCCTGAAGGACACAAGGCTAAAAACGGCCGTTGATGAGCAACCTCCAAATACCCGCGAGACACTTCGCTGAGCGAGCGACCGCATTCATAAGGGGCAGACACCGATGCTCACCGTCATGTTTTGACAACACCAACTTGTCGAGACTTGCGATGATGTGTTGATGAGCAGGGTGATGCGTCGGCGCATCTCTCACGCCCCCTCCATTCACACTCAAGTTAGCGTCAAAGCAACCTTTAGGAGGGTGTCAGTTCCACAAACGGCCTCAACTCATTTCCCGAGCCGCACTATTTTATCAATCCGCAACTTCCACTGACTTTCACTCTCGACTATAGTGTGGGTTGTAGGATCTTCGTTCATTCATTACTTTTCCTCTGACGCACTTTAACCCCTTCCAGAGCTGGGTTGGTCTCTCGTCACCTTCCGGGTAGTAATTTCCAGCCACATTCTGAATAAATTGAGCAAAGTGCATTCTTCTTCATTCTTCCAGCCGGCTTCAGTCTGGTGTAATTTGCAGCAAAAAGATCGAAATTAGCCCCCAAAGGAGTGGGCGAGTGGCGATAGCAGTGCAGTCGGAGCTCTGTGCGGGCTGCTCCTAATCTCCCGGCGTTCTAATGGAATATTCCCCGCCTGATACAGTAGAGAGATGGCGATGCGGGGTCGGCGTGGCTTCTCAACTGCTCCCCTCCCCCTTCCTCCATCTTGGTGGTCTCGTCATTCGCCTGCCCCTGGTCTCGACGGCGGCATGCCATTGTGATCGCTTCCGAGCATTTACCTCTCGTCGACTAGGCGAGAACTCATTAAAGCCCCAGGAAGGTCGCCATGTGCCTCAACTACAGTTCATAGAATATTCGCAAAAAACTTCCAATTTTATCCCGCTCATCTTTGGTTGACATTTTTCTTCACTCGTTAGAAAACTGATCATTTGTAGGCTGGTCGCGAGCCTCTTGAAAAGCCTTGAGTCGTCGGTCGAGCCGAATTCTTCGTACACTCTTCGCTTTTTTCCTTCCGCCATTTCGTTTTTTCCAAGTGCCCATCAGTTTCAGCTTTCTGCTTCCGCAAGCCGTATCAGGTCGCGATCTTACGTGTTGTGTAGACGGAAGGTGATGCGATCCTCCTCCTTCTCCTCCCTCCCCCTTCTTCCTCCTCCTCCTTCGCTTGAGCTGCAGAAGAAGCGAGTCAGTCGTCTTGCGTTGCGCACCACGCGCATCACGATGCCAATTTAGATACACACCCCGTCTCCTCGTCCTCGACGTCGAGGGGGACCCCACATCCTCCTCCTCGTCTTCCTCCTCCTGTTGCCGCCTTAACGTTTGCTTCCGATCCATTATATTAGTGGGGGAGGAGGGCCGTAAGGGGAGTGGACGGGGACGAGGAGGGGAGGGAGGTCTGGTGGCACGTCGAATGTGTGCTCTTGACCACGTCGGTGACGGGAGGAAATGTTCCTTGTTCACGCCTTCACATCGGCATACTTTGCTTTTTCTCCTCCAGCCACCCCCATCTAGTGTTTCGACGTGATGCCCATCACGCGAAATCAGACACTTCGTGCATGCCGGTGGGCCATTTGTGCGGATGAGGAGGTGCGCGGCGGTTTTAAATTCGGCGCTTCGCCTCCCGTCCTTCGTCGAAGGCGGGAAAGGCCATGCGGCACGCTCCCTCTTGTCGTCAAAGCCCGCTCCTCCGACATTCTCTGGCATTCTCTCTCGCTCTCCATTATGAACGGGGAGAAGAAGGCGACGCGTCGACCACAGTCATTACTCCACTCACCGCGAGCATCCCAGGGACCCCCATTCTCCCGCCTCGGTCCCCCCTCCTCGTTCTTCATCTCATCAGTGTCTTCGCGCGCGTCTCCGCCACTCAGCGCGTTCTCCCATCATCCAACTTTGGCGTCCGAGTCGTGTTTTCCATCATTTCGCGATGTTTCTTTGTTGTTTTCCTCGTTCTTTGAACCAAAAGGTCAACGCGTTTAGATGATTCAAACTGGGCTCCTCGTCCTCGTTGCGGCCACTCTCTTCTCTACCGTATCCGCCTCGTATTTCTATGAACCCACAGAAGATGTAAGTGCAAAGCTTTTCTTGCAAAGGATTCTCTTCTGTTCAGGTTGTTTACGTAGTGGAGAAGAAGTCTTCCAGTCTGCCTTACGCCATCAGAACGTAAGTGCTCCTCTTAGAATCCATCACCCTCTTGTGTATATGAGAAGTCACTGTTTTTACTGCTAATCGGAGAAAAGAACCGCGTCCTAAGTGTTTTTGCTTTTTCAGACCCGCCCTTAAGCGCTTCAACGTGGACGACTTGTCGTTGCGTTTCGGGAAGCGAGCCCAGTTTTCGCCCGAGGACCTCTCGCTCCGATTCGGCAAGAGGGCCGCCTTCAGCCCAGAGGACTTGTCGCTGCGTTTCGGCAAGCGAGCCGCCTTCTCTCCCGATGACCTCTCATTGCGCTTCGGCAAGCGCTTCTCGCTGGAGGAGCGCTACGGCAAGCGTTTCTCGCCCGAGGACCTCGCACTCCGATTCGGACGACGTTAGAAACCGTTGTCCCTCCACCTCGCCTCTCCTTCGTCTTCCATTGCTCCAAAGAACAAGCCGATGAGAAGGATCTCCATTTTCATCGCAAGAAAACTCCAGTTTGTGATAATCAACCCCCGGTGATGCTGTCCCCACCAGCATCAGATACAGTACTTCGTCCACGCCACCCTCGCCTTCCGCCGCCGTGTGTGAAGAACTTTCGCTTTCCAGTTTTCCTTTCCGTTTCTGTCACTCGAATGAATGCGTCGTACATCGTTTTCCGAAACTCGTCTAGTAAAGAAGAGAGAGACCAAGTGTGGCAATGGAATTTGCAAGTTTACAGGGATTGCCTTGTGGACAGCAGAGACACAAACACATAAACCCCTCACGGATGGGATTTGATGGGAGTCGCCGACTACTTGAAATGAGAAGGAAAAACGGCTTGCATGGGAGCTGTTACCGTGGCGACTCGGCGCTGAAGAGACAGACAGAGAGAGAGAGTCGCAAAGAGTCATGTGCAACACACGCACACAGTATTTCTCGTCTATCGCTCGCTCTCTTCGATTCTCACAAACGAGGCCGAGGTGCTTTTCCTCCTCACCCACGGCAACCGGCGCTTCGTCGTCTCGTGCATATGTTTCTATAGGGCTTCTCCCCCGCGCTGCCAAGCCAGCTAGCTCTTCCTTCTTCTGTTTTTCTTCCACCCGTTTTTTCATCACGTTTATGTGTGTCTCTTTTTGTTTCTCGGACGGCACGCGCCTACGCGAGGGATGCCCGCGACGGGGTTGAAAAGGCGAAACGACGTTGCAGGGCAATGTAATGGCATCATCCCCGACATTGTCGATCGCCCTGCTCTTTTGTGCCTCTGCGCTAATTTCACAATTCGATTTGGTGATTCGTTCGAAGGCGGTGGCCGCCAGCGCCGATGCGGCCGCGACGACGACCGCTCCGGATGCTCAGGAAGGCTCGAATTGGAAGTGTATGCAGACTGATGACCCCTGTGGGCTTCTGAACGCTTTGAAAGACGGTTTGCCCAAATTCAACAAACAAGGCAACGCGTTTAGTCGCGAGTCCTAGCTTCCTGGCCACGGTCAATGTTAGCGACCGCTACATTCCCACAGCGACATGCATGGAGTCGAATCTTCAGTTTGTGTGGACAGACGGCGGTGCAAGCTCAAGTGCCACTGTGTCCGATCTTCTTCAGGGAATCATGAACAACCCGGCGGAACTCGGCCTCTTGGTATTCCATCCGCGTACTGCAGGAGCTTTTTAGTTGCTTGAATGGGGCGATGGGCAGACGGTCGTTTGGAATGTTAACACGAATAACGGAAAGCTCGACCTCGGAGGAGTGACATCCACCGCCTCGACGCCTTCGACGACTCAGACCTCTTTCACTAACGAGCTCGTCTTCTATCACTTTGACGCCACCACGTATGCGGGTTCTCCGAACAAGGCACGTGTGGGGCGAGGGTGGAGAATTATGAATGAGAGATCTCCAGGTCGTCCTCGTTCCGCCAACAGCCTCCATCTCCTTTCTTGCCATCCAAGGATACTCATCAGACTTCGTACGAACAAGGTGCAAAACTGCAGCGCTCGTTTTCGCCGTCATCGAATGGACTCCGGAACTGGACGAAACCGTTGGCCAATCCTTCGAACTACGCGATCTTGCAAACTGTGACGTAAGAAGCCGGAATTCACCAAAATAGACACGCAACTGAATATTTCAGGCATGCCTCAATATGCCTACAAGTCACGAGTTCCTGAGGTTGTGCCCGAACGTGCACACGCAGACGCCGACCACGTCGCGCCTCTTCACACTCTCGTAAGCCACTTCCGTCACTTTGATGTCCGCATGTGTTTGCCACTTCACTTTGTTGATCTTTTTAGCTCCAGACAAGAGGCGCCCACGCCTTCAGGCTCGAATTTAGGCAACTCGGAACAGAGGAATTCTATCGTTGAAGCATTGACGGCATTGCCCAAAGAACTCGGCCTTCAATGGCCAATTGCAAAGAAGACTTCATTGTTGCCCGCAACTTCCAGCTCCATTCGAGTCATTTCCGCCTCCACTTCAGCAGCCCAACGTGGCTTTTGGTGGAAACGCTCAAGGGAAGAAAGCGAAGAACCGACGACCGGGAAGATGGCCAGTGATCCATTTTACGTATCCACGACACTTGAGGCATCAAGCAGCTCGCCGCTTCCTCTTGACGCTACGAGAACTCGATCCAGCGGCTCAGAGATCGACCACCAAACGAAGCCGAAATCGACAAACACTCGAGTTTCAAGCATTCTTATGACGACAAGACGCCCTCGGCTTGAGACGCGGGACTGGACCCCGACGTGGGAGGAAGAGGCCGCCTCGACGGCATTCGAATTTACGAAGGGCCATTATGAGGACGAAAAAAGCGTCTCGGCTGGAAACAAATTTGCAACTTCGAAGAAGCATGACGCGACGTCCGAACACTCGACAAACACGTTCCCTCCTGATTTGAACCGTGAGTCTGGCTCTACGGGGATCGACGAAGATCGTCAATCTGTGTCTATGTCGGATATGGAAAGCACGTCTACGGAGCAAACTCTGGGCACCGGAAGGATGGCGCAGAGTCTGCTGCCCGAATGGACGTCTAATCCACTTCTTCCCGAAGCAACATCGAGTGTCGCGTTGACTCCTAATGACGAAGTTTCCGATTCTTGGAAGTCCAGTAAAGCCACTGCGCCATCGTTGACCACACCAAGCATTTCCGCCACACTGGAGGCATCTGGAACGACTACATCATCGTTTGACATCTCGGAGGAAACGACAAACATTCGGATTAGTACGACGAGCAATGTGAATTTCAAAAACGCGGAACCAAGCGCTGCCAGTTCCGATGAAAATCTGCATGCGGCTTCGATTAGTGAAGCGACCTTTACAAGCATGCCTGAAGCTGTGACGACAAACTTGGATGAGCATCGAACAACTGGGGAAATCACCTTCAGTCAGGGCAATGAGGATAAATTTACATCAACGAATTATGCAGAGGTGCACGAAAGCACCACCGGTGCACATCGAGGACACTCCACGATCTCATTGACCGCGTCTTCGGAAACCGTTTTAGAAACTTCTTCGAAGATATCAACATCCGGTCATAGTATGACGACCAATGTGAAGCGTATCAATGAGCAAACGAATACCGAGAGTTCCAGTTCGTGCGTTTCACTGAATCAAATTTCGCTTTTGTGGTGTTGTCTAATGGCGCCTTGAAAGAACTATCAAAGTCACTTTACAAACGTTTGCAGATTACCGTCGGTGAGAACAACCACAACCACACCATCTCTGGAGACGACGACTGCGGCGACAAGCTCTAGCACTTCAACGACGACATCGACTTCGACTTCAACGTCAACAACAACGGAAGCAGCAACAACGTCAACTACAACCTCAACAACCACAGAGGCTACGACTACCACCACACCCGAAACCACTACAACGTCCACAACGACGAGAGCAACCACGACACCCTCATCGACAACAACGACGAGCACTGAGCAGACGACAACGAGCGCGCCCTACACTCCTCCTCAAACAGCTATCGTATCCATTCATCCCACTCTTCTCGACTCTTCAAACACAACTCAAACCATTTATGTAAGTGCTCGTTGAAGTTCAGAAAGCTTTCTTCAGGCAAAGTTTGCTTCTAATGCGACGATCGTTCGACTGAAGAAGTGCTGGTTAGAAGGCGCCGAGAAGAACTTTACTCTAAACGCGTCTGGCCTTGTAAATTGCTCCGTGGTCCTGCAACTAGCAACGAGTCTTCCTTTCAATTCGACATTCGACGTCTTCTGCAACGTGGAAGAGGAGACACGTTTGCACGCGTGGCAAATTGTATTATGCAAAACCATTTCAGAGGAGACACATGTTGTTACCTCGGACACGCAGCTTCGTTCGGGGAACTATGCCGACTTCGTGACGACGCTTAGTGAAGTGATAGCAAAGTATTCGCCGACAAGTCCCACAAAATTGATAACGGTTTGACATGCAAGATACGGTAAAAATATTTTCCTCTTCAGGTTCTCTTTTCAAAACCGCTCGATGCCGCTTTCACTAACAGCTCACCGTTCTGTGTCATTGGTAAGAGATTCATTCCTTTATAAAATAGCAACGAACTGCTTTTCCAGAAGGGTATGAAGATCAGCATTACACGGCATCGGAATCCCAACAAGCACTAACATGCGATGTCTCACCTTTTGATGTAATCGGAACGTATGGATTGTACGCAATTCGTCATGATCTCTTGCAAACGGCTACTTATCAAAACCAGTTTGCTTGTTTTTTTTCCGTGTCATCCCTCAGAGGTCCTGTATCACTTCAAATCATGGAAGAAACGACAACAACAACAGAAG
>JAQIXL010001229.1:0-19595 GCA_034700245.1 Poikilolaimus oxycercus
TACATTCTACTCTGAAACTGTCAAAAACCTTTTCAGTGGAATACAACCGGGTATCGGTTCGTGACAGTCATTCCGGAAGCTCTTTGACCATCCTCTCTTGGAACTTCTTCTTCCTTGTTGTATTCAGGCTAATCATATCATGCATTTACCATCTTCTTCTTCTTCTTTCTCTTGGTTGACTTTCACTTGCTTCCTTGCTCACTTCATCCTCCACAGTCAATAAAAACATCTTGATTTCATTGAAAAGAGTCTTGCCAAACTCCGAGAGGCGACCTCGTCGGAAGCACTGAAGCCCGTCGGAATTCGAATCTTCCTCCTTCTTTCAATGGGCGTTCTCGCTCCTCTGCCTTCCAAACCTTATTAGCTCCGCTGTTGAAACTTATCTGAAGCGAGAAGTGGGTCGACGGCTGACCAAATGGCTATCACCCAGTAAGTCTTCCTTCTCCCTCAACAACCTCGTCATGTCGCCAAAATAAGCCCTGTCTGCCCTCTGAGTCCTCCGAGAGAAGAAACGAGTCGCGACCCCTCGGGAGCTCTTGCTCATCGCCTCCTCCATGTCCTGGGTGTCGCCTCTTTTGGGCGACCCGTCCACTTTCTCTTTCAAAGATCTTTCATACTTCGCGTCCTTGAAATGTCCTTTTGGTCCCAGGCACGTCCTCAACCTCTCTTTTCTCACAATCAAGTTCAACTTAAACATTTCAGAATGACCCTGATCAGCGCGCTCGTTGGAGCAGTCATCGGGGCGGCCGGCGGTTTGGTCTTCTTCCTCAGCCTTGACTACTATTTCCAGGAGAGAAGACCTCTCAAAAGTTTCTCTCTTCAACTTTGCAGCAAGAAACTTCCAGGAAACCATCCAGAGTTGCCAGAGGAAGAAGATGACTGCGATCCCTTGTCTCCGCGATGTTATCACGCCTTCCTCGATGAGGTTGCTCTCGGACAGCGTGCAGCAGCGAGAGGTAAGTGCATTTTGTGACAAAGTTCTTGGCCTTATGTTTCCTCCCGCGCGGAAAGCATCGTGCCTAATTAAAATGATCAATGTGAAACGGCAATTTGACTGCAGCGATCACGAACTCTCTGCGGCTCTTCCCCAGGCCGTAAAAGTGAAGGAACACTGAATGTCCATGTCCAACATGATAACGACAAGAAATCTCCCGCTAAATAATACTCAAAAACTGAAACCGTCATGTGCAAAGCTTTCTTCTATTCCAGGAGCTCTGGAAGAGGCGAGCTTCCACTACCTCGTGAGTCGTCGTCTCATTCTCTCCTACTGCGACCACATCGATCGTCTCTTCCCCAAACTCGACTCAGCTCGCCTGCCCAATGAATGTCAAGACTTTCATGAGGTGAGAGTTACCTCTTCCACTCTGTTCACTGTTTAGGTTTCAGTATGTGAGGGAGAACTATGGAATCGAGGAGAGCGTGCCTGCGCTTACTCAACTATGAAATTCGTCCTCGAATAAACAAGCTTTGGCCTCGCAGCCAAACCGCCAATAGTGGTTAAAACACAGTCGGACCCCCTCAAAACTTCTTAACGAGTTTGCTAGCTTGTAAACAATCAAGCCAAAACCGACAAATGACGGGTTTACAAAATGCTCTGTTGAAGACCAGCGAGCTCGTCGTGTGTCACAAAAATTCGCCGCAAAAAAGTCTGACAGACTCTTTGCCGTTCTGGCTGTCCCTCCAGCTTCACCACCTCAAGAGGCTTTATTGGCGAGGGGCGGTCTAGTCGTTGACGATGGAGACGTCCTCGTAGCCGCCGCCGCCCTCGTCGCCGCCGGCCTCCTTCGGCACCTTCTTGCTTCCTTCCGCCTTGGCGGCCTCCTTCTTCTCGTCGGCTTCCTTCTTGGAGCCCTCCTTCTTGGCGGTCTCCTTCTTCTCGTCGCTGTCCTTCTTCTCGTCGGGCTTGTCCTCCTTGGACGCCTCGCCGCTTTTATTCGGCGGCTCCTCCTTCTTCGGTTCGGGTTTCTTCTCTTCTCCTTCCGGCTTCGCTGGTTCCTATGCGGCTTTTCAGGGCAAAGAGGTTGCCCACGTTGGCTTTGCCGGGCTCCGCCGCAGCCGGGGCAGCGGAAGCGGCGGCCGCGGGCTTCGCCTCCTCCTTCGATACCGCCGTCTTCACCTCCTTCGAGAGTCCGGGCGGCTGCGTCTGCGCGGAGGCCGCGCCGGGCTTCTGGAGGGCTGCTTGCTGCAAGCTTCCTCCTCGGTATTCTCTTTCTCCTCGGCAAGACCTTATTCTTCTTGCCGCACTGAACGAGGATGACGACGAGCAGAAGATGCACGAGTAGAGATCCGATCGCGACCAGCATCGCCTGCAGGAAGGCCGGGTTACGGTAGGCCGACCGAGGGGGAGGAAGAGGAGCGCTGGGTGGAAGGCGGCAGGAGTCCGGCCGCAGGAGGCGAAGGCGACCGGCGGAGAGACTCACTTTTCTGAGGCTGGAAGTCCGTGGAGGCGCCGGCAGTCGATGGAGGTGAGCGCTTAGCAATGAGGCGGCTCTACTAGCTTCCATCACTTTTACGGTCTCCAAGAGACAAACAAATTTAACTCTGTTTCGTCATGCCAATTTCGCTGAAGATGTGGATCTCTTCATTCTCTTTCATGTGAGAACAGCTATGTATTCCACTTTATCGCGACTTTCCCAAAACAAAGACTCAAAACAATGGTCGCAACTTCCCGTGAGACATGAGAGGGTCATCTCAGAGCTGCAAGAGTTCCACCTACTGGGTTAAGGAGAAGAAGAACGCAGCTTCGAGCATACTTGAGACTCTGACGAGGGGACCAGGGCTTTCAATATAGAGCAACAGAACAAGAATAGAATCACGTTTAGATCATAAAATAAACCAAAGACAAAACAAGGTTCACCATGTGGGGGAGAAACGAAAGGGGGAGGAATTCTTTAGCGTCGTCTGTCGCCGCGGTCACGATCACGATCTCTGCTTCCACCACGGTCCACACCACGATCGCCGCCTCGGTCTCCGCCGCCGCCTCGGTCTCCGCCACCGCCTCGGTCTCCACCACCGCCTCGACCTCCACGATCTCCACGGTCATCACGACGCTCGTCCCTGGAAAGACGTAGTTTTTAGAAGTTGTCAATTTGAAACATAAGCAAGGTGGGAAGAACTAACGAACCGACGATCACGACTGCGACTTCGATGTCGTCCGTTGCCGTTGCGGTCATCACGATGGTCTTTCGAGTCACGACGATCATCTCGACGGAATCCCGGAGAACCGCCAAAGCCGCCGCCACCTCCACCGAACGGAAACTTCTCGGCCTCCTTCGCTGCCAACTCGGCCTTGGACTCACGAGCTCGACGAGTATCACCCTTTCCACCACCTGCAGCAATCACTTTGTCAGTTGAAAGACAGAGTAATAACTCACCGAGGCGACGCGGCAGCCATGTTTTCGTCGTGCGACCACGTTCGTAGTCGACAATCACCCGCTTACCGTCGATCTTCATTCCATCCGCCTTCTTGTAAGCCGCTGAAAAGGAATTTCATAACCTCTAGCCCTTTCTTCCATCAACTAAAGAAACGCAAGACCCCCTGTTTCCATCGCTGGCAAACCTGCGACTCACCGCGCTTACCCAATGAAACACCGCTGTTGCGATTCCCAGCATACAGATGGTCTTACTCGAGAAAGAAAGAAAGAAAGAAAGAAGAAAACACTAACAAAATCCAACTACCGCCATTTCGTTGTTGTTGCTTGAACAACTTACGCTGGGCTTTTCGTCAAACTTACACAAACGCCAAGAAACGAAGGAGGAAGAGGTCGCGAGGGAAACTTACAACAAGAGGAGAGGGAGCGCCTTGCGGGGGTCGACCACTTACAAACTCACCCAGATATTCTTTGAAAAGAAAGAAATCTTCGTTTTCAAAAGTGGTCAGGCAACCTTGCACAAGCCGCTTGACAGAGAACTTTCTGATCAAAAGAGAGAAATCGAAAAAGAAGAAGAAGGTAACCTGCGGGTTCTTTCAAACAAACCACTCTCACTCTTTCTTTCTTCTCCAGCGTTTTCCGTGGGGGAAGCCATGGGGGCATTGTATACTAGTGGGCTTACGCGCGCGTTTCATGCATATAAAAGAAAACATTAGAAAGAACAACGATGCACGACGAGTAAGCCCACTAGAAACAAACCTATGTGGGCAAAGAGGTTGCGAGTGTGGCATTTGAGGCGCTTTTCAGGGCGACCGCTTAGCCAGCAGCTGCAAGAGCAACCACTCAGACAAAGAAGACAAGAGACACAATATGGTTTCGATTCGGGGCTATTTCAGTCTAGACTTTTGAAAGTTTCACAAAAATCTTGTGCTTGCAGAAGAGTTAGGATTGATGGAGAAACAAAATTTGGCCGTAATATGATAATGCGAAGAATGATGCACGTACCTGACATCTCCGACTTGTGCGAGTACTCAACGAAGGCGTAGCCGCGCGGCTTACCGTTATTGTCGTGGACCAACACCAACTAAAAATCTCTGATAAGTCTAAACCACTAGAGATGTACCTTTGTAATTTTGCCGTAGACCTCAAACTCCCTGCGCAGTTTCGATTCGGAAGTCTCGTAATTCTGAAAAAAGAAAGTAAACAATCTGGATGAAGAGAGGGAAATGGAGCAAAGGAATTTGGAGGGAGAGAAAAACACACAACGCGGCCGATGAAAAGAGTGCGATAGGGGTCGACGGTAGCGTTCGGGTTTTCTGCTGGATTCCATGTGGCGATGCCCTGCTCGATCTTGTATGCCATCAACTCCTGCAACAATTGCTTGTTCAGACGAACTAGAGCACTGGCAAAGACTCCGTTCTTCTAGCGTAAGGCACAAAATCACACCGGACAGCATACATTCCAACCGCTTACCTCACGCTCCTTACGTCGACGAAGACGCTTCTGTTCGCGAGTTTCGACAACGCCCTTCGGCGGAGTGTCCTTCGGATCCTAAGACCAACACGTTAGGTCACAAGAAAGCTGTACAAACCTCAAAACCACCGACGAATTCTGCCACACCGGTGATAGGCGGTCGCTTCTTGTCGACGATGAGCTCCTCGACGGGAGGCTTGAACTCGAGAGGCGGCCGTGGTGCAAATAACGCCAGAAGATTTTCCGGCAAGTACTGCGTCATCTTTGCCTACTCCTGCTTCGTCCAAGCTTGAATCGACGCTCCGCCACCTGCAAGACACCAACGTTTCGAAAGTATTTCACAACAAAGAAACGCTCGGATGCTCACAGTGGCGAGCAACTCAACTGATAAACTTCAATACACAGTGCGAACAGACAATTCGCACCGAAGAAGATGAAGCTGTCATTTTGGCGCAGAGGCATTTTGGCACGTTTTTCAAGGGGAAAATCGTTTGTTCACTCTCCAATTACGAAAAACCCACATCTCCTACCATTTTCACAGCATATTTCGGCAGCGCAACAACGTAAGACCCCGATAACATTGACGAAAGTGCCTCAAAATACGGAAGAGAACAGCAAAAACAACCAACGCGTCCATCACAGTAGCGCGCGCGCGTCGCAAATCGATTTCGCACGCGTGCGCGTTCGCGGTGCGTGTCAATGAGTGAGCGCGCGTCATTTGGAGTGTGCCAGGCGGCGAGACGGTCGCGATGAGGCAGTGCGGGGTTGCGTTTCCTGCGCGTGGAGGGTTGTTGGGGGTTAGACGGTGAAAGGGGCGGGTGCCGCGGTCGGCCGTCGGCCTCTTCTCAGCGACGGCGTCGCCTTCACAGTGTACGCGCACTGCCCAATTCGACATTTTGCGCCAGCACCTCGACCCGTCCGCGCGCCTGCAACGTCTCTTCCGTGGAGCACTTGTGCCTTGACGCCGTTGATTCTCAGCGGGAGATTTCAATTTTTACCAACTTCTTCGCCTTTTTCATCATGACCCTTGGGTTTATGGTTCGGCTTCTAGGGGCAAGAAGTGGGATTTTCGCTCGATTGATTGGCGCGTCCGTGGCCTAAAAAGCGCGGCGCGTTGCTTGCCGTTGACTTGGTCGCCGTTTCTGAATTGTGCACTTTGCAGAACAGCATACGGACAAGCTGTCACGAATGCTGGCTGCAGAAGGACCGGGTTCCGGCGTGGTGGTTGATGTGAGTTCGTCTTTGTCCGCTTTTATTCAACTTTTCTCGATGAATTTCATCTTCATTCACCATTTTGCGTCTTTTCAGGATCCAACGAAGGGTGATGCGTTCTCGGTAGACGTCGGAGATGGCGAATACCTCGTCGAAGATGATTCCACGACTCACGATGTCACACAGAATTACGAAGAAGACGAAAATGATATCAGTTAGTTGCTTTTTTGTTGACTTGTTTGTTTGTTCAGTATCGGTTGTCAACAAAGTTGTTCAGGTGGAGACGGATATGGTGGCATGCCCTCGTACATCTACGATGCCATTGTCGAATTCAAGAAGAATAATATCTATCCCGACTTCTCGGACCAGCGTCTTGATCGTTCAGCACATTGTCACTGGAGGTCTGTCTTCATTGGTCTTAGCTGATTAGCATATTTCAGGATGCGCTGTCAGCGCTTCATCCTTTCCAACGACAACACGACTCTTCTCTACTACAATCAGTCTTCTACCGTCAATGATCATCCTAAGGTTCGTTAAGTTTTCTTGTTTCCAATGGTTTTCAGGTAGTGGTGAAGAAGGGTGAAGCTAAGTACGTCCTCGAGCGTATTCACGATCTCATCGGTCATCTCGGCATGAAGCGAACGTTTGTCCTCCTCCCCTCCACTCATTTCACTTCTCGTTTTAGTCAGATGGCAGTTCTCAAGAAGCTCTACTGGCGTTCGGTGCGCAATGATGTGCGCAACTACATCAATCAATGCGATTTCTGTGTTCGCAAGAAGGTCGAGGGTCGTAAGCTCATCAAGGCACCCGTCGATATCACCAGTTCGTTTCTCTCTTTAGTCCCCTAAGCTGTTGACTTTTAGGCGAAGACTTTGACATCAACGTCGATATCAACCCGCTATCATCTCCACATCGTCTCACCTTTTCACTTCGTGGTATTGACGAGGATGTGGTACGTGTCTGATCATCGTCTCGCCGCATAACCTTTAATGTCTCACCACCAAGTAAACTTTTTAGGTGCGCAATGCGGCGACGGCTCGCATGACTACGTACACTTTCAAGGAGACCTCCGAGGGCAATCGCAGTCGCATTCGTACCAACTACGTGCGTCTCTCCCTTCTTCGTCAATGCCCTTTAGATGCCCGGTGCTTACAAGCGTCAGCCGTACGTGAAGCGTTCGCGTTACGGAATGCCTACTGGCTTTCTTCTGCCATGCTCTCAGGTTGGTTTTACTGCCTTCTCACATGCGATTGTGCTTTCAGCTTGGTGACGACATGAAAACGGGTCCAGCCTTCATAGAGTTGCCCGATCACAAGCTTCTCGAGCACGATCCTTCAGCATACGTCGATCCCGAGTGAGAACTCATTTCTCTTTCAACAAGAACTTTGTTTTCAGAATTGCTGGTGAGGAGATCGTCATGGCCACCACCTCGCAGCGTCCTCGCTCTTCGGCCGGCGGCCCGGATCGCAAGTTCCGCTTTGATCAGAATGCCGCCAAACGTGAAGCTGAGATCGGTAAGCTATCATTCTTGGATCGCTAAACATTCATCTCAGAGTCTGCTCGTGCAGGAGTGGCAATTCCTCGTAATCGTCACAGCTTCGCTCCTCGTTTCCGTCTTCAACATGCTGGCTACATGCCCGAAGACTTGGAATACATTCCAGAGATTCGAGGTTTGCCTTCATTTCTCATTAAACACAAATCATGTTCAGAGCATCGTCGTGTGCCCGCCACGGGAGTGGCTCAGCGCTTCATGAGCTCGCTCGTGCATGCCTCATCTGATCGTCTCATGGAGGGAGTGCCCGAGGAGGTGCTCACCAGTGCGGAGGACGCCCGTAGTCGTCCCGAGCAGCTCGGACTTGCGCCCGTTCTTCTTATGCCTTCCACGGATCCGGATGTGATCGAGATGCAAAAGCAGGTGAGTCGCATATCTCAGGCGGTAAAGTTCATGTGTCCAGCTTCTTCAACGTCAAGCCGACATCCAGGCCCTTCAAGAGAAAACTCTTCAGTTGCAATTGGAAATGCTGCAGAACAAGCAAGCTCGGTAGACTGTTCTCTTCCTTCCACTTACTAAATACTTAGATGGGTGGCTGACAATGGAGAGCCAGAGAATGGAGTCGAGCGGGCTGACTGGACTGAACAGTCCCAGGACGGTGGTGGTGAGCAAGTCCAAGTGGTGCAGGAGCAAGAGGACATGGATCTTCAAGTTGATGTTCGTCTCAAGTTTTTTCAAAAGCCTCTTCAGGTGGTGGACGACACGGCCCCGCCGCATCTGTCGCCGTCGAAGCAGGCGCAGCGTCCCGTCCGCACTCCGCGTACTCCCAAGTGGAGGAAGGAATGAGTCTTTGGGCATTTCTTCCAAAACATCGATTCGCTCTTCTCCCTGATCTACTTCTTTTGCCAGGATCCTCATTTTATGCTACCGGGTCTTTCTTTTGCGAAACTCTTCTCTTTTTGAGGAGTTGCAAGAAATCATCGTTTCATGTTAAGATCAATTCTTCTTCTAATGTTCCGTCTTCCTTTCTAATATCGAGGGTCTATTCGTCTTCGTTGACCTAAGATAAGCTATTATTTTGATTGTTATCATGCTTTGGATAAACCACATTGTTGGAAAGTCGAAGTTGACACAAAGAGTTTATTCTTGCACACATGAAGAGACAACAAAGGGTGTGTGATTCATGGTGATGGTTTTGTAGCAAGCGAGTGGGGGAAGGAGAGGGTGACCAAGGGAAGGAAACGCGACTCTTAGGGGCTCCTGGACGGAGCGAGACTTCGGTGAGAGACGGCAACCCGGGAAAGCAAAAAGAAGTTCGTATGCAGCCTATGGACTTGGACTTTCTTTGTAATCATCGTGGAGAAGAAAGAGGTTTCTTGGAATTGGACACGAAGACTTGGTTCTAAAGCGCGGAGGAAGAGAGAAGTGGAGATATCTGAAGCAGACAGTGTACTACAATTGCGAGGGCCCGGATGTTCCTTGTTGTGTGTTCGTGTTGCTATTGGCTAATGAGAACCCTCTGATGAAGACCCTTTTGAAAGAGAGAAGAAGAAGGTCTACTCGGGGACGATTTGATAAAGACGAAGAACGTGATGAGAGCCTAGTATAAGGCTAGTCAGTAACAACAACACAGCATTCATTCTATTCTCAAGTATTCTTATAAAACGTTCATCACAACACAAGGAGAAAAACTGAGATGAGAGTCGATCAGACGACCACATGAATGACAGAAACGCCAAGAAAGAAAGAAAGAAGAAAAGATGACAGAGCATATTGTAGGGTGTACTTTGTGCGACACACGAAGTAGAGAATTGACTCCAGACGACAGCCACCAAGGGCATTCACGAAAAGTCAATCTCTACTCCGTCGGGAATGGCATAAATACGATGACGACGGAGGAAGAAAGAACAAACGAAATCATCAAGAAGAGACAAAATTTCATCGAAGAACACCAACCAACAGTCCTTGCTTACTTACGAAATTACAACTTAAACCACTCAAGACGTTTTGGAAAAATGCTCTTAAAGCTGCGAGAATTGGATCGACATATCTGTGCTGCACATTTGGTTGAAATCGTCTCTGGTCACTCGGAAAGAAGAGAGAAGTGACGACGAAATAAATAGCGGCAAAGGAAAGAGATTTCTGATGGGTACAAACTGGTTGGTTTTGCTGTAGAAGATGTTGGATAAATGACTCCTGTGGAAGAAGGCGTGCGCACAAAGAAAGAAGAATGAGACAACAAGCTCCTCGTCATTAACGTCTAAGCTCCTCAATCTCTTTCTTACGAGACAAGTCATTATTATGCACCAAACATGAAGAAGAAGAAGAGGACTGGTTGAAGAACTTGGGATAAAACTTGAAGACAAGAGACGAGTGTGGTGTATAACACAAGAACGATGAGGGAGGAGGACTCAAGAAACCTTCTCAATCGCGGCACTTGGCGTACAAGGCCTTGATCTCCTTGTCGTACTTCTGCTCGATGGGCTTGCGCTTGAGTTTGAGTGCCTCGGTGAGAAGGCCCGTGTCGGGTGTCCAGATCTCGTCGCAGAGATGAATCGCGCCCGGGAACTCTGTCCTCTGCAGCTTGTCTGAAAAATAATCGCAAGTTTCATGAGAAAGCATTCAAACGCACTCTTAGCGGCATGTTCATCGAGCTTCTTCTTGTAAGCGGCCACGACCTTCTCATTGCTGCACAGCTCCGTCAGATTCTTTGTCGCGACGCCAACCTATAGTCACTTTTCATACTTCTAGCAAGATGACCAACCTCCTCGCCGACTTTCTCGATGTTCTTCTGGTTCGGGACGACAAGGGCGACCGTCGACGATGAGAGGATCGAGCCGAAGACGCAGATGTTGTCCACGAGCGGGCAGTTGAGCAGCGCCGTTTCGATCTTTGCCAGCGACACATACTCGCCGTGTTGCAGCTTCACTAGATCCTTCTTACGATCTGAAACAGTTTGATTAGATTGAGATAACTAATTTACTGATTGTGAGACACAAAGAATGGAAGACTCACCGACGATCACAAAGCTGCCGTCTTCTCTCATCTGACCGATATCTCCGGTGGCGAAGTAGCGATGTCCCTGGAACATAAGCGTTTAGTCAGTACTAAGGCCACAAACCTTGTAGATGATAAAGTCCTCAGCGGTCTTCTCCGGTTGCTTGAAGTAGCCCTGGCTGACGTTGACTCCACCAACGAGAATCTCGCCCGTGGGTGGGTCGTTGAAGGGCGAGTAGCCTCCCTCCTTCCACTCGCGCAGGCAGATCTCCGAGCAGCGCACCGGCGGTCCCACAGTTCCGGTCGAGATGTCAGCAATGTCTGCCACACAGGCAGCACCACAAGTCTCCGTCAGACCGTAGCCCTAAACTCATTGCGTAACCTAGTCTTCTCCTTGTGCTCACTAACCTGAATCACTGGACAACACATGCAGATATTCATGAAGCGTTGCGTCTCCGGATTGAGGGCCGCACCGCCAGAGAGCACTCCACGAAGGCGACCTCCGAGGAGCATTCGGATCTTCTTGAAGATGATTCTGAAGAACAAATCATCAAGTTATGACATTAGACCAAACCTGTCCAGGAAGGGCGAGCAGTATCCCTCGGTGTAACGAGCACGCTTTCTCTCGTAGTTCAACTTGAAGAGTTCTTGCATGAGACGCGGACTCGAGGCGACTTCCTCGCTCACCGCCTTGAAGATACGGTCCATGATAGCCTGAAAGCACAACCATCAATAACAAACTTCCTCCATCATAGGTAATGTAGAAGAACCAGAACGTACCGGAACTGCAGCGAGGAGCGTAGGTCGAAGTGCCCAACAGTCTCCATGAGTGCCCTGAAAGTGCAAACGTTAGAAACGCGTCGTCGCAATCACAAACAACAGATTCGACAAACAGCGCGTACACCTCACTCACTTTCATGATCTTGCTTCCGCGATCATGCAACGTCAGCGGGGATGAGTAGCCGACCTTCGCTCCACGCACCAAGCATGTCAACTCCGCGTCCAATTCCAGAATGTGAGCTAGTGGCAGGTATCCAATGTATGTATCTTGATTCCTGAAATGTCAAGTAAGAGATTGAATTTGTAGTTCATATGACTCACGTGATGATATTCACACCGTATCCCTGGCCGGCGATAGCGGCCACCACGTTGGCATGCGTGAGAAGGACGCCCTTGGCCGCTCCCGTCGTGCCGGACGTATACATGATGAGCGCCACATCTTCGGGGGTCGCCGTCGACTCCGCTGAACACAGACATCACTCACACAAACATCCGCAACACTCACTGATTCCAGAACTATTGCGATCTTCGAGTCCCGAGAAGGAGAGGACGTGACGGAACTTCTCGCGAAGCTCGCCGAGGCTGGACGGCGGCGGGGCGTCCTTGTTGTGAGGCGGGAAGTAGATCAGCGTGTGGACAGTCGGGCAACGCTTCGCCACATGAGCGACCTTGTCGAGAAGCTCGGATGATGTGACAAGGATAGCTGCCTCGGTCTCAGCGATGGCAGCGGCGATCGCCTGAAATCCATCCAAATGAGTGACTCAGAACATGAGTGCCCTATTTGCCCAACGTTCCGTTTCAGTCACATGAGTCACGACAATTTTCCCCTCCCAAATGGACGAAAGAGAGTAGGATGAGGGTTGGTTTCAAAACAAACTCACGTCTTCTCCAAGAGTGGCATAGACCGTGACGATGGTGAGGTTGGCACGGAAGCACGCGAGGGCCGTGATCATCCAGTGAGCACGCGTCTCAGCGAAGATCACCACCTAGAGCAGCCTTCGTTGAAAGCAAGAGAGTAACAGCAAACCTTGGGAGCTCCGTTTCCATTAGCTTCGGTGGTGGCGAGGTCGCGGAGGCCGGCGGCGACCCGCGCCACGCGGCGCTCGACCTCCCTGTACGACTCCCACTCGTACTCGCCAAGTTCCCACTGCAAGAGGAACACATCAGTTCAAAAATCTTTCTTCCGCCTCGCCCTTTCCAATCACACAGAGCGAGTTTCTACCAAGTGAGACGCAAGTGCTTGTGTGTGTGCAAGGTTTTGCAATCGCCCTGCGAGTGCGATGCCCCTCCCTCTTTTCGAAACGCAAAATACTTTCGGCACAAACACCAAAACGCCACGCGGCGTCACTCCTTTTATCTCTTGACGAATTATTGTGCACGTTGGAGAAGAAGAAAGAAATGGACTTTGAGAGAACAGAGCGAATAGAAGACACACAATGATGGGTGAGAACCATTCCATCTTGAGCACTTCCGAGCCTTCCTCCCCATCCCTTTTTCCTTTCTTCATCGCTTCAGGCTAAAGGTACCGCCACATATCTTGAACACACACGCGCCTTGAAGAGAAAAGTTTTTTGCGATATGACGACTTCTTCCCGCCAACTATACAAACAACAAGGCACAGGGGGAGAAGATGCGTCGCCGTCAAAAGCTCCAACGTGGCCCGCCCCTGCCTTTTCTCAATGACAATGTGTCACATCCGTTTTCCCCTTCTCTTCCTGTCAAAAACATATTTGACACGCAACACGTGAATGACTGAATGGAAATCAGAGTGAGACCGTTGCAAATGACACCCTCTTCGTGACAAATATTGTCATTCCAGCTGAAGATCCTTCGCTCCACGCAGAGACATAACACACACAGATACTTTCACGAAACTACTTCTTGTTATCATTTCGTGGGACGAGTAACATCAGCGACAAAGGAAGACAACGCAGAAGGTCGGAGCCGGTCACCGACTGCCCCCTACTGACGCACATAGCCCTTCCCCCTCGGAGATAATCTTTCATTGCTCCTCCTTTCCTCTCCTTCTCCGAAGAGGCTGCCCGCTCACAAATGACTCGTGTCTCCCTTGGCTCACTGACCGGAAGGACTGGCGCCGTCGCGAGCAGAGGCGCTGTATGCGATAAGTCTTACACAAAAAGCGATGACTCCCCCCTCGCCTTCCCGATTCCAGCTGGCTGGCGCCTCCCGACGGGCAAAGGCGAAAAAACGGCCACGCAAAGAATGTGAGATTACTGTGCAAGATCGTGGACCGCCGCGAACAAAGACATGAAGAAACTGCACCGTCAGCAAGTTGCCCAAGACCCGATCACGAGAAGAGGAAAGCGATTTCAAAACACCCCCTTCCCCCTTGCAGTAGCTGCGACGTGAGCAGATGGGACGTCCCGCGGACCGGAGAACTCTAGAAAGAATCGTTTCTTCGACGCGCGAACACAAAAACAGCTAAACCCTGCTCACTCGTCCGGGGCTCAGATTGTCCCTTCTGCAAGAGGGGGCTCGGCGAGGTGGAGATTTTTCCCTTTTGCGAGAGGGCGTCAAAACAAGGTCGTTGTGGAGCGCTGCGTGTCCTGTGACATGCACGTGTGAGAAGGGGCGAATGGATGACATTCATCCGCTTTCCTAGCATGCGAGTACATCAAGATCGAAGATTAAGGTTTGGTCGAGGATCTGGCAATATGATGACGACCAAGGAATAAATAGCATGTGTAGCTCATGGTTGTGACTATAAGATCCAAGTTGGTCTAAGATCCCTTCACCACCGATCAGGGAAGGAAAGCAGAGAGAGAGGCAACATAAATCGCCGATGGCAGCTCGTAGAGGAATGCCCGAGAAGGGCGGGGTTCCTCCTCCCTCTGGGCGTTGCAGGGAATCGCTTGGGAAAAAAACGAAACTAGCGTCACCCACTGACAGAAAAGAATGATGAGGAAGGGCGCTGATGGTCATTGCAAAATGATTCATTTGAGAAAGGCGAGGAGAGCGCCGCCGCAGGAGAAGACGAGATCACATGAGGACGAGCAAGAAACGAATCACAAAGGATCCTCGTATGCGCCTACTTCTCCTCCCCTTCCCCCATCGTCTTCCTCCGCCTTCTCTTTTTCTTCTTCTCATCCTCGTCTCCTCTCTCACTATGAGCGATGAGTCAGATGTGTCGCCTGCCTCTACAATGCCCGACGCTCAATGGCGCTGCCGACTCGCGTCGTCAGACTCCATGTGCGTCAATGTTCAAACCCCAAAGTCGGGCATTGTCGAGTGATTGAAGTCTTCATAAAAAGCATGAAGAGGCGCTCCTCAGGCGAGAGATTCAACAAGAGCAAGTGCCGCGCTGGAATGCAAAGAATGTCCGAAGAGTGAGAGACGCGCTCGAAGCAAGCAAGACAACGAACTGATCACATTCTCCCAAGCAGGAAGAGTCAGAACACAAAGAATCTCCGTGATTGCGAAGACAAAGGTAAGAGAAAGGGGTAATACCCCGTGGTTTCCTATTTCTTCATCTTAGAAAAAAAAGCGGTCATCTCCCACGACACGTGAATTTCACACTGTTGCCCACCCCAGTTCAAAGTTCGCTTTTGCTCGTGCAAAAAGGTGAGAGAGCCAGCCCCTCAATGTGGCGCACAACTTCTTGCAACGAATCTTGCAAAGTGTTTGGCGGATAAAAACTCCCCTCGTGATTCAAGTTTCTAAGTTGGCTCGCTTCTCATGTCTCTCGACAAGTTTTCGTGGAGCTAAGACGTCGGCTAATCCAGAAGAAACTGATCTCCGCTGAGGCTGCGTCACAAAACTAATCAATCTGCACTTATAAGGCACAAGAAGCGGCAGCAACCGCAGAGTCGTAAAGCAGCCCTTGTTGTCTCCTCCGACCACTCACCTTCTCGAAGACGCGTCCGTTCGGTTGTTGCTCCTCGTGAACACGGACGAGTTGACGCGTTCCGAGACACGGAGCTTCGTCGTGCTCGTTCACAATGTGACGCCACACCTGCAAATTCCACCTTGAGTTATTTGAAGGAATTTGTAAGTCACGAAATCTTGGCGCCATTTAGAGTCAGCAAACCCAAGAAAGCACCGGAAAGCATGAGTCAACGAAGAAACCTTATCGATGGTATCCTTTCCGGGGAAGTCTGAGTTCAAATGTCGATCCACATGACGAACTGGTCCATCACGATCATCTTCGTTGTCGAAACGGGCCTGAAACATTCATGTAAGTGAATACTTGAAGAGCATCAATTGAAATGAGAAAACAGCTGCTCCTCACCTTGACTCGAGCACTTCGACGAAGCTTCTCGCTGGGACTGTTGAAGAGTTGGTACGGCAAGTAGTTGAGAATGTCGTAGATGAAGAACCAAACTCGAAGAATTGCTGAAATCGAGCACGTAAACCACAGGAAAGATGACAATCCACATGCACGTCAAATCCCCGGAAATAAAATACGAAAGCGAACCGATGATGATTCGTATGTAGAGAGGAGACTCGCCGCGCACCACACGATGCAGCGTCTGGTCGCCCTCTGGATCGTACGGCTTGTCACTCATCTTGCTTCTTCCACTTTTTCTCGAGCTGTTCAAGAGTTTCAACAACTGCAAAGGTACAATTAGAATTGAAAAGAATTGAAGGCGCAAACTCGGAACACACGCGCGGCAAATCAATGAGCGGCAAGGTGAAGCAAGAATTACTTGACGAACGGTTGCTAAGACCCCGTAAGACATGGGCCCTCCCCATACACTTGCATCACTGGTGTGTCTTGACGAAATTTAGACCCCCGTGGAAGTTCTTCCTCCTCTGGAGTCCCTTCCACTCGCACCAACCTAATGATAACATCACTTTACGGCCGGCGAACGCCCGCACAGCGCGCTTTTGCGGTGTGTAAAAAGGCACGAGGGCAAAGGACGCATGGCAAGAAAGACAAAAACCTGCAAAATCGTCGGTTCTTGTCGACCACAGAAACGGGAAGCGAAACTGACAGGCCCAGTGATAAGTTTCACACACATCAGCGTGACGGCGGCGTGAGAAATGATTGACAAGAGACGCGCGTCTCTCGCGTGCACCCCCACGCGTTCTCTTCGGTAAATCTTTGGACTTCACCCTCATAAAGCCGCAATGTCTAGGCTATAACCTGCCTTTCACAGAGGCAAGAACAACTTGGGCAGGCCGCATTTCAACATGAAAACACGGAATGCGTTACAAATCGAGGAGCAACGTCTGGAGCTGATTCAACAAGGGAGCGGGACGAGGCGCGGCGCCTTAGAGTGAACAGTCGGCAAAACGCGCACCTCGACACAAATATTCAGGGCATGAACAAGAAGGCTACAACAAAGGTTGGAAGAGGAGAAATGACGAAAATGAGTGTCACGCCACCGTTTGTGGAAGGCCAAGAGTGGCGCCGACGGTGGGCGAGGACACGTCAGCGCAAGAGGCGAGGGGAGGCGACCGAGGCGAGGTCTCAAATCGCGTCAACCCCCTGGCGTCCCCCTCTCCTCACCTTGCGAAATGACCTTGCAGTTTGCCGCTTCTCCCTTGGCCACGCGTGCTCAGTACGCCACGTGCGATAAGGCTCTCTTGCAACACGCCACCGAAAGAAGAGTGAAGTTGCGAAAAAGCGAAGAACGAAGCGGAAAGGGACGAAAGAATTTCGCAACCGCCTATGAAATTCAAGGCCGAACAGCCGATTCCTGGGTTGTAAACTCGGAAATCGACGAACAAACGAAGGAAAACAAGGTGGAAATGCGCTGAAAACGTAATAAATACGGCCCCGGTGCCCACAGGGTACAAAGAGGAGACGCTAAAGTTTGGAAGGCGTGACGACGCGCCAGCCGCTGGCCAAGGCGGGCGGGCGGTCCAGATAGTGATCGCATGACTTAGAAGGCTCTAGTATCACCCAGGCGAGTCGCTCCGCGTGAGCTACAAGCGGTCAAGCTCAGGAAACGGACAATCACACGACGAAACGGACCAAAACAAGAAGAACGCGAACGACAAACAAGAGGAAACGAACGCATCGAAGATGACGCCGGCGCGAAAAAGCCGCCAGAGGGATCGCGCGCGCGGTTTTCGCGTTTGCGCGCGCGCCTTTTCCTCATCGGCCGAGGAGAATCACCCCACTTTCTCTCTCTCTTTCCTCACTGGTTCGGGGGTGGCGTGGCGCGGCAGCAAGAGAGGCACTTCGTGTTTGTGTCTGCTGCCTGCGCCTCGCGGCCCACCTCAGTTCCGGGCCACCCTCACAAACCAGAGAGGACTTCTTCCTCCTTCACTTCCTCTTCTCATTGAGTGCAGCGTTAGCACACAAACTTGTCTCAGGCTCTCGACTAAGAAAAGATCATGTCTTTTTGTGTTATCACCATTGGAGACTTCACCAACTGAAAGGAGCTGTTGGCCTTTCAACAAGTGCCCTCTACCCTCAAGGCTCAATGCTACAGAACAAGTTGAAAGCACATTTCTTCCAAGGGAGAGGTTTTTGCGATCTTCAAACGGCGCTTGGCGACGGCTTCGCCTTCGAGGCGCCGCCCTCGCTCGCCGAGTCGTCGTCCTCGACGACGTCTTCGGATCCCTCGGTCTTCGCCTTCTGCTGACATCTTAGCAAAACGTCCACTGACGTTCTCGTTTGCCGCCTCCACCGGCTGCGTCTCCTGGAGGGGCAGCTCCTCCTCGACCGGCGCCGACGCCGTCTTCTTCGTCGTGAGAAGCTTCGGCGTGGCCTGGAAAAAGCCTTGAGTCCTCAAACTTCCCCTTCTCACCCCTGGCGGCCACTCGCGGAGATTTGGGCCGCCATCTTTCTTGAGCATCGTCGACTTGTGGGTCTTGCGACGCACCGGTGTGCGGCCGGGCGAGCCCGCCTGAAAACCTCCTCTCTTTCTTCTCGACGAACCTGTGGACGATCAGGAGTTTCTTGGTGGAGGGCGTCGGTGGCTGTCGGAGAGCGAGGCTGAAGCCACAAGTCTTCATCATCATCATTTATTTGAGTGTTCATAAGATGTTCATTGTTAGTGTTCATTACACTAACAATGAACACTGTGGGCCGCTTTGAGAAGTCTTTGAGAGGTTTCTGGAAACAAACCTTGGATCGCGGTCGAGTGTGGATGGACATCGGGATGGCTGCCTAAAATTTTCTTTCACTTTCCTTCAAAGAAGCTCTGACCGCGACGGAGCGAAGCTCTGGGGTCTCGTCGGTCGGATGCAGATGTTCCGCCTTCAAGACAACTCTCCTCCTCAGGAGACACACCTTCACGGGTTGTTGCTGGCCTTGTGGAGGCGGATCCGAGGACAGAGTCGTTGACGAGGCGGTCGCCGGCTGTCCTGGCGGCACATCCTTCGGCGCCTGAGTCTTCGTTGCGGGCTGAAGATTCTTTCTTTTCTCTTCTCCTTGTCAAGCAGACCACGACGGCAAGCGGCGTTTCCTCATTGTTCGTTAGCAGCTGCTGTACGCTGCTGCTCTTCCGCGAAGACTCTTTGGGACTCTTCGGAAGCTGAGCGAATTTACTCAATAGGGATACGGTAACCTCGTTGTCTTGTTTCACGCTGAGTTGTCTTGACGACTGCTTGTAGGACGCCGTGGGTGGCGGCGACGACGCAGCCAGTTTCTGTTGAGTCTCTAGAGGTCGTTGAGACCTTTGTCGGTCTCAAACTTTTGTGCGCCTTTCGTTCTTTCTTCAGGGAACGCTGCGTGTAGAGACAGCAGACGGTGAGGATGATCGTCGTCGCGAAGAAGACGATCACCAAGGCGAGCAGCACCCAGAAACCGCTGCAACACTTTCCTTCGCCCATCTCCTGAAGCTTTGCAGACATTCGCATTCCATCGACGGTCTTCTCGTCCGCGTCGCCGTCGGCATCGCGAAGACCCCGATGTGGCGGCGAGTCTTTGGCTCTGCAGAACGTTCACGTTCTTCCTTCTTTCGAACTTGTCGTTGAAGCTGAAGAGAAGGACGCTGTGGAGGTCGTCGGCGCAAGTCGAGTCCATCTTCGGCGTGCCCGTCACTGACTGGGAAGGACTTCTTCTTTCTTCTTCGGCCTTACCAAATCGCCAGGCAAAGAGGAGCAGTTGACGGACTCGCGCGTGCCGGCACGGCCACGGTTGCCGCCGCCTGTCCAGCACTTCGTCTCCCAGGGCTTCTCGGGGAAATTTCTAAACTCTTACTTGCTCCTTCTTCTTTCTCGAGAAAAGAACCGTTTCATTTCGATTTCGACGACGCGATCATGGTCGATGTGAAGGAGGATCTCCTGACGAAAACGCGACGTCGGCTCCTCGCGTCGACAGTAGACCTTGGGAGGGTGCTTGTCTAGACCTG
>JAQIXL010001230.1:0-19577 GCA_034700245.1 Poikilolaimus oxycercus
GGAAGGAGGGAGAAGTTCGCCTATCAGGCTGAAACTCTGCCGCTTTTACGCTCCAGCGGAGCGGAGCGACGCTGGTTGCCCAAAATCTGGTGAGAAGTTGTCGAAAGGGAATACAGACTCACCATGACTGAAGGGCAAAGGAGAAGAAGATTGCCCAAGCGTGATGACGCTACCTGAAAGAGATTTGTCAACTCGATAATTCCTTTTCGAGCATAAAACGCCCATTAACTTAGAGAAGGTCGACCGACTATTTGAAAGGCACAGATTGCAATGTAAGTGTGGAAAGAACCTCTTTGGGATGCGTCTCTCTAACGACGTAGTAGAGGGTTTCCAGAAGGCGATCCCGCAAATCTGAGACGGCTTCAGTCGCCTCCTGTGAGAGACACTTCAGACCTAGAGATAAAAAGCAGCTATGAGAAGACAAATCGCTCACATGGGTTGAGAATGATGATCACCTTGAGCAGAACCGCCTCCTCCTCCTTGAGAGTTAAGCTGCGGATAGGGTCCACAAGATCATCAAGACAGCGTTCTACTATTTTGTTCGCCAGGTGACTGCATTGTCTCAAGCAAAGAAGCTGGAGTGCTCACTAGGGCTCCTTGTAGACTGTGGCCGCATCGTGGCTAACGTATCCGAAGTTGCAAAGACAGAGAATGTCGCTGTTCCTGGTCGCCTTCGCTGTTGCCACGCACATGCTGAACAAAGAAGACGGGGCGAAGCCATGCTTCACCAAGGATAACTAAAGCCCTCAGTTGAAAAAAAGCAGCGAACCTTGTCCTCGACGTTCTGCACTTCCATGATGCCGAAGAGATGGTTGACCCAATCAATGGCTGTGAGGAGTCCGCGATGAACCACGGCAGGCAACTCATAGTCCTCAGCCTTACGAAAAGACTCATAGCGCATCTTCATCTCCTTCTATTTCACACCAATAATTCACCTCAGTTGTCTTTCCGTCGAGAAGCGAAGGATCCTCGAGAAGCTGTCGTATGGAGTACTGTAGTGGGTACATCTTTTTGGCATCGAAGTTGGAGTCGCCGGTGTTCACCTGGGGAAATATAATGAAGGGGAGCAGAGGCACTCACGATAAGTTCCAGGTTCATGAGTTGCATAAGAGTGGTCCTCATGTCGACGGGCAGCTTGCGCGACCAGCCGTTATCCACACGATCCTCTACCACCTCGCCGCTTTGCAGCTTGGAGCGTCTGAAGCGGCCCTGAAAATTCCGTCCCGTTGCGTCGCGATCCGATCTCAAGGCTGTCGACACCGAGGAAAGACGAGAGAAGCCTACCCTTGGGGTCCATTCCAACGGCGAGACATTTCTGGAAACGACAGTAGCGACATGCGTTTCTCTCGTTTCGATCGATGACGCAGTGTCCACGATGACGACACGCGTACTCGTAAGAACGCTTCATTGCTCGTCGAAAGAAGCCTGCAGAGATGTTTTCATTGTTCCCTCTTCTCCTTCTCTTCGTCTTCATCATAAAAATGAACACCAATGAGATACAAGATGTTTCTTAATTCACAATTCGCGAAGGGACCTCTCCAAACAAAAACTTACCTTTACAGCCGAAGCAGGTGAGAACCTGAAAGTCAAAATGATTGCATTCCAGCAAGGCGCATCTTCCTGTTCATTATTGGCAGAAAATAACGAGGAAGATTCATTTCGAAGATGGGAAAGGAGACTTGCCCCGTAGTGCATTCTCGCCTTCGAATCGCCGCAAACTCGACAGGAGTGGTCACCGTCGCCAGCCGAGAACGTAGTGCCTATGGATATTGCTGTGAGAAGGACGCTTACGAGAGAAATAACTTGAGGAAGTCGAAGCGGGTGAGGGCGCTTCGGAAGGCGACCGCTCCGGTGACGACCACATCAAGGATTAATGAGCGAAACAATGATCGAAGACAATCGATGATCAACGAGAGGGCGGGGCGATTTGGGTGGTAGAAGAACCCTACACTGTCGAGCTCCTTCTTGCCTTTTTCTTCTCCTTCCTCTGTCTCCTCTTTCCGCGACCGAATATGAGTGCTAGTTTGCGCAGAGAAACGAGTTGGCGCCGCCGCCGTCGAGGAGTCGCGCAAAGGCAAAGTCCTGCGAAAGAGACTAGTGGAGAGGCGACTCCGCAACAAAGTCGCCGAAGTACGGGACAACGTGCAACGTTATCCACGGTACTCTCAAGTGGCTTCAGTAAATGAAATCGGCAATACTTCAGGTTGGTGAACAGACTTTACACACGGTACACTCCATGAGTTTCTGTGAGCTAAGAAGACGAGAACTTCCTCGTCGGTCCTACGCACGCGAGAGTCTACCGTCGGTATAACGACACAAAGCGTGCACGTGAAGCGAGAAGAGTGATGTCACTCGCGCAGCAGGAATTTGGGGCACTACATTCTTCACCGGTCTGCCCCTCCACCCTGCTATTTCCGGCACAAGATCGCCACGGCACAAGAAGACTTTTACAAGGGGAGATATCACCCCATCCGCTGTCACTCTCCCTCCAGTAAAGCCACGAAAGCCGTAATGAGACATAGATGTGCATTGGCTGTTCGTAGTACCCACATGCAGGCACATAAGTTTGCTGTCACTTAATCAGCCAAAGACTGGCAACTACAAATTTAAGAGAACAAATTTATTTCGGAGTCTAATGTTAGGCCGTCTTCAATGATTTCAAAGAGAATTCAGATAACGGATCAATCAATTCTTTTGTCAAACATGGACATGTCGTTAAAACTGTTTCTTGCACCTCAATTTCAAAGGTTTTGTCTAAAGGGAATGGAATGAAAGAAGGTTCATTTCCAAGAAAGAAAAAAAAACAAGTGAACTTCATTTTAGTGATTCAGTTCCGGAAAGCAAGGCGGAATTTGGTGAAGAAAGAATCGCACCCGAGTTGGCGATCTCGCTTTTAGATGAGCCGAAGGATTCTTGGGTTACGGTTGCGCCTGGCGAAAGCTTCACCGCCGCTGAATCGCCAATGCATACAGTGCTCTTCGATGGAAGGTTGAAGACAAGCGGAACGTTTGGAAGTCCCGAGCCACGGTCCTGAAACAAAAAGGTAGGGTGAGTCAAATCCGAACATCCAGTCCAAAAGTGGATGTCAAATGGCATCAGATCATTCGATGGCGCATTTTTTTTCATTTGTTTGGTTAGCACAGAAGAAAAGAACGGGAAAAAGGAACAATGTAGATCGGCTCAGACGCAGAGGCCTTGAGATGCGATGAACTTTGACGATTGAGTGTTTGGTGGTCAATGAACCATAATAATCGACTCACCATGCGAACGTGCACGCCGACGACTTGGTTCTTGTCGTCGACTGCGAGTTCCGCCGAGAAGAGAAGTGATAGACGATCATTTTCGGAGCTCGTGCACGGTTCCAGTGTCGTCTTGAATTTGTTGAACGTGCCGGGAATCGACATCTGCATGTCCATTTCCTATCCTTCCCTTTGGTCTGAACGAATACCATATTGGTGACGTTAGAAGTGTCATTGTCTTTCAGTAATGTTTCGGTTGAGAGTTTTGAAATCAAGTGGGCAAAAAGTATCAACAAGATTTTCGCTGAAGAGAAGAGATGCCCCGGAAGAGACGACCTTAATAATGCAAAAAAAGTAAAATAAAATAACGGGGGTCTCTGAATTGCCCGATAACGCTCGTCCCACTTCCGGCGCCCTTTTCTCTTCTTCTTCTCGCCACTCCTAAACGGGGGCGGCGCGCGATGAAGCAACGCAAAAGCGTCACACATACATGAGCTTATCGTAACTTGCCTGACAAGCAAAAACTTGCTCTTCCCCTTCCCTCGAGTGTATCCGCTAGGGAGAATCTCCGTATCTTTTTGCCTGCTGGTAGACGGGCGCAACTCGTTCTTGTCATCGTTTCGGCAGATGAACGAGAAGTGCAATTTGCCGTCCCTAAAACATGATGGTTCAGAAAATGAAGAATCGGTCGATGATCTGCAAAGATCAACAACGACCAATCTCCACCGAGTCACTCGAAAGTGTTTACGCATGGGTTTCCCTAGTTGGAACCTCGTGGCTGTCGGGTAGTGAAAATTGATGTTTGAATTTAGTGAGAAGTTCCACGGTCCAACTTGACTTATTCCATACCTTGGTTGGTTTCAATTGATAGTTGTTCGCGGCCGGAATGGCTTGCGCAGTGGTGCTACGACGGACCACTGTTTTCGGCTGCCCGCCGCTTAGTTTTCGAACTCGCAACGTCAGATGCACCAACCCACACGGACATTCTAGTACCCTTGGCGTCGAAGGTAGATGCCTTGTGGTGATTCATTAGTGTTTCATTGCATTGAAGGGTTGTGGGAGGAAGTGGCTAGAAAAAGCCACTTGCTATGGTTATTACACGCCAAGCCCAAGGAGAACGTTAGAACAGATTCAGAACTCCGATGCCAGACATTGCATAACTGAACCAATGTTTGTCCTCGTGAATCCCCCTACTTCCATGACATGAGTGGGGGAGGGGGGACATGACCCCCCTACCAAAGACAGCATGAGTAGAAATGAGCCAGTGGATTTGACTTTGGACTTTTCGATCGTGTTTCAGGTCTGCGGCTTTCTTCCGATGTCTCGTTATGCACTTTCGATGTGATGCATACCAATTCCGAGCACACACGAGGCATAAAAAGTGTCATCCTTGTCATCCTTGTTAGTCACGTAGGCCAACCAGATCACAAAATTTAAATGACCAGTCCTTTGTGAGGTTGAACTGATGAAAGAGCTTGACAGTAGCTGGGCGGGAGGTCAGATGTCGACGCGGTCGTGTTAGCATTCGAATAGCCCAGAAAGGTTCGAGTGGGTGGAAATCGGCGAATATCGCCCATCACAGTGTCATAGTCCGGTGTTTCTTCCCGCTTTCTCGTTGGCCGAACAGAATTAAGGGCGACGGAAGGTCTAAACAATGTAGCCAATGGAAAAAAAACTTACAGCATCGGTTCCAGCGTGCAGCATCCAAGGGCAAAAGGGGCGAGACTTAAGAAGAGAAGAGCCGCACTAAAGCCTAAGAATGTCTTCGCTGTGTTCGTCACGGCTACATGCATTAAAGTGTTCGCTCAGAGTTGTATTTACCTTGTGGATCGCAAAGGAAGATTTCATCGGCATCGACTTCATTGACAAATAATTCGTTGGAGAACGCTACAGATTCTGTCGAGTTCGAATTGTTGCATCCGAGTAGTGGCTCATAGAGAACTTGAGGCATGGTCAGAAGTCCAACAAATGACCAAGACATATATAAACTCTGCAAGATCTTGTCTCTGCATTTGCAAAGTGCTTACTAGTAAGAGGAAGATTGGCGCAGGAAAATAGTGCTGCTTGATGTAGATAAGCATAACGTGCGAAATGATCGGCGTGAAGACTGCCGCCACAATGATCATGCACCGAATGACATTAAGTGTTACTAAAAAGCTTCGAATTTTTGACAACAGAGGCTACATTGTGGAATGAAAATTTCAACGGCTCGCATAAACGCAACGTGAGCGAACAAAACTCCACATGTGAGTGCCATCCAGAGGCAGACAAGGCATTCCAGAGGCTAAACAGAGATTGCATTCAGGGCTACAATAAGAGTTTCAACCTGTGACTGTGAGAAAAGAGGTTGCCTTATGCGAGAGGCGCGCGTCGTAGCGACCATTCAGCAAATTGAAAGACGGTGACGTGTTGCGACATGGGAAAGAGGACAAATCTTCCCGCCTTCGTCTGTCAGAATGTCTGTAGGTCAAGTTTGATGACGGTTTGGTGTTCTGAATCCGAAAAGCTTCACGCATTCAGCATTGTGCACCAGCAGAAATAGTAAACTCAAAATGTTCTCAATTCCCATCGACGGCGGCTCTTGTGTTTTAACTACTCTAGGACACCCGCCAGTGAATGTTAATACTTGTATACATACTCCGATATCGGAAATAGAACTCACTTCGCTTATCAGCCAGCCAACTCTTCCTGTCGCGTGGCAAAAAAAAAACGTTGCGAGACGGCGCTCTCGATTTTGAGGTCACTGAGACTGACGACAAGGGGAACCTGCACATTTGGCTTTTAGTCGTGTGACGCCAACTCGAGGAAGGCGCGCTCTCGGGTTCTCTTTTACCGTTGTCCCAGAAAAATAAGAAGAAAAGTGGGAAAGCAAGACAGCTCGACGTCTTGTATGGCAATTATCAATTTTGGCAGGCAAGAAGGCAATAAGCGTGCAAATTTTCTCTAATTACGACTGTTTAAAATCAACAGAATGTAAAGAAATGTCAGAAAGTTGTCACGAAATACGATCAGTTTTCAAACACAATGCCCAGATACGATCATCGCTCTGCGCAGCCAGGAAGTCTCTAGTAGAAGTTTGATTCCTCAAAGTCCATTGAATTGGAATTGTGCTGGCAATTTGTGTCCTCTAATTGTAAGATCGGCTGCATGCAGATGGAAGAGGAGCTTGTCACGGAGGTCGAGTTTGTCTTGGTGATGGGCACGCCTCCGCTCATGGGCAGAACGCGCTTATCGATTTGGTCGCTGCTGCCAACTTTCTCTGTCGTCACGGTAAACTTTTGACGCTCACTCCCACCCGCCGTGATCTGTAGCTGAAGATCCTACAACTGTTCGATTCTTTAGAACGAAAAAAGATTCGCCTCATTGAAGAACTGCGACTCCCGCTGTTCGTTGACGAGTCCAGGCACGCTGTTGGAGAGAACAGTCGAGTTCGATGGAGACTGGAGAGAATGCAGAGATGACCCATGCATTTGGTGCGACACTGGCTCCATGTCCATAGCCTGGGAGACGGAGATCGCTTGTCGCATGCCCGAGAACATGTCGGCCGTAAGAGTCACATTGTAGTCGGGGTCCGTCTCCAACGCCTCAAGATTTGGCATTGACGCCGCCGCATTCAGCCGCTCGCCCTGCTGGACCAAAGAACTAGACGATGAAGGAGGAGTTGAAGAGTAACTGAAGACGTATCGCACCAATTAGGTGAACCAGGAGCGTACCTTCCGCCGAGTGAATGGCGCCTCGAGAAATCGTACGAAGAGAATATTTCCTGTGACTCGAGTGACGAGTTCGAGGAAGAGAATTCAGAATGCGGAACTTGCGACCGAGGCGTCGCCGGAAACACCTGGTCCACGGCAATGGGATGCGAAATGGCGGGCCCAATATCAGCCAGCACCTCGGCCATCATTGTGTCCACGTCCTTCGCCGAGCCAAACGTCTGCGCGAACTGGAGATTTTCGCGCATCACATTGCCCAAAATCTGAAAAGAATTGAATTTCTAGCACAAAGAAAGCGGGTACTCACCAATATCGAGGGACAGAAGAGAAGAAGGTTGCCCAAGCGAGATGATGCCACCTGAAGAAGATTCTTCATCTTGAGAATTTCTTCGCGTGAGAACAGATGGGATGGTGGGAATCGCGTTTTAAGGAAGTCACGGAAGTGAATGAACAAAGGACCTCTTTGGGATGCGTCTCTCGGGCGACGTGATACAGGGTTTCCAGAAGGCGATCACGCAAATCTGAGACCGCCTCAGTCGCTTCCTGTGAGAGACCTTTCAGGCCTGAAAGAATGTCATCAGGAGGTATGAGGGGAGAGATCACTCACAAGGGTGCAAAAGGATGATTGCCTTGAGGAGAGCCGCTTCCTCCTCCTTGATGTTCATGTCTCGGAAATGATCAACGAGGTCATCCAGGCAACGATCCACCATTTTGTTCGCAAGATGACTACGTTTTATTTCGAAAATAGTTCCTTGTTTTCTTACTAGGGCTCCTCGTAGACTGTGTCTGCATCGCGGGTCACGTAACCAAAGTTGCAGAGACAGAGAACGTCGCGGTTTTTCGTCGCCTTTGCCGTCGCCACACAGACGCTAAAGAGCGACAAAGGGGCAAAGCCGTGCTTTAAGAGAGTCAACTATCGAATTTAAGCAAAAGAAATATGTGAACCTTGTCGTCAGTGTTTTGAACGTCCATGATGTCGAAGAGATGGTCAACCCAATCAACAGCTGCGAGTAGTCCGCGATGTGCTGCGGCGGGGAGCTCGGCACCCTCCACCTTTCGAAAGGTTTCATAGCGCATCTTCATCTCCTTCTCTTTCACAATAAAACTCACCTCAGTTCTCTTTCCATCAAGAAGCGACGGATCCTCGAGAAGCTGTCGTATGGAGTACTGTAGTGGGTACATCTTTCTCGCATCGAAGTTGGAGTCCCCGCTGTTCACATGAAATAATGAAAAGAATGCAATAGAGGAGGAACACTAACTACGAGTTCCACATTCATGACTTGCATGAGAGCGGTCTTCATATGAACGAGCAGCTTTCGCGACCAGTCATTGTCCACAAGCGCTTCCTCAACCTCGCCGCTTTGTAGTTGTGAGCGTCTGACGCGGCCTTGGAAATGCCGCCCCGTTGCGTCGCGGTCCGGTCTCACGGCTGTCAACTCTGATGAAGGAACGACAGATAGCCTACCTTTAGGGTCCATTCCAACGGCAAGGCATTTCTGCAAGCGACAGAAGCGACAGGAATTTCGTGCATGGCGATCCACGACGCAGTGTCCCAGATGACGGCACGTATACTCGTGGGGACGTTTCAGTGCGCGTCGAAAGAAGCCTGCAGATGACTAATCTCTTGTTTTTTCTTTTATTCAAGAAATTTATCGCTAAATAAGGGCGGCAGCTGTCTCTTAAGTGGATCGGCGCTCTTCCAATGACATACTCATTCACGTGGGACGCATCTCTTAATGAAAAATATTCATTCATAACTCCCATCCTTTCAACGAATTTCAGCAAGCTTACCTTTACAACCGAAGCAGGTAAAAACCTGAAAGCCAAGTTGTTTAAATGTGCAAAGCAACTGCGGCACGAATCATTTCAAGACAAGAAGAGGAGAGAGCAATTAAAAGATGAAGACGGAAACTTGCCCCGTAGTGCATTCTTGCCCTTCCATCTCCGCAAACTCGACAGCTTTCGTTTTCGCCTGCCGAGGACGCCGTGCCTGTGGAGATTTCGGTAGGAAGGGGGAACTCACGTGAGAGAGGACGCGAAGGTGATATTCCGCGGCGGCCGAGCACTTCTGGAAGGGACTGTTCCGGCGACGAACTCATATCGATGAACTAACAAAACAGTGATGGAAGACAATAAATGCCGAGCAAGTAGAGGGAGGAAAGAGGAAAGATGGTCCGCCTTCACTTGTCTTCCTTCTTTCGCCTACGTCGGCGACCGAAGATGAGCGCTATTCACGGAGGTGACGTCGATGAATGGCGTAACGATCGAGTTGGCTGGGGACTCGTCAGAGGGAGAGGGGGGGGGGGGCGACAAAGGGGCATGGGGGAGGGGACTCCTCAGCCGAGCCACAAACACGGGGACAACGACCAGCACGTGAAGAAGAGAAGTGATGTCATTCGGTGCAGCAGGACGCAAACCCCAAGGTTACCCGTCGATTCTCACCTATAAGCAGGCCGAGTCACACGCGGAGAATCCGTGGCTGAAGGATTCGCCACATCAATTTCAACGTTGCAGCCGTGCCAATGAAACATGAAGACGATGCAAGAAGCAATTGTGGCCCGCTAGTTGAGGTTTCATTTCCTTGATGATTTCGTTTCTGTGGAAAATCAAACATGCCAAGATCATTGTCTCTTCAAGTCGACCTCGCGATGAACTACGGCGGCGAAATGACGCGCGGTCTGCGCTCATGCCGGTACGCAGTCATCAGATCAGCAAAGGACAATTCGTGTTCGAAACACGATGAAAATTGGGAAAGGAAGCAAAGTGAATGGCTCAAGTTTGTAATCCCAATTTTTTGGACATCGAGTTTTCGCTCAGATCAGGGGGAGATCTCTGGAGTGCGAGTGGCGACACGAGGCAAGATCTGTTTATCCATCCAAAAGGGTTCGACAAACTTGTCCATGCTGCTGATACGGTTGGACGGGGGGCTTTTTCTCGGAACGCCTTTTCGATGACGGTATGCCCGGTAGGTAGTGTTTGAGGAGTCTTCTGAAATGATGAAGACAGCCCCCTTTAGATTTGCCTTGCATGCCCCGCTGCTTATCAGTTGAAGTGTTTCACGGTCTATTGGCCTAGACCTCCACGTGGAACATGGTGTTGTGGAGTTTCTTGGTACTTCTCCCTCTAATTATTCAAGCCGACCCTCAAGACAACGTTCGCTTTGACTGCTATCCTGAACAAAACGGCGACCAAGACAATTGTGAAGCCCGTGGATGCGTTTGGAAGCCGGCTCTTGACCCTGTAAGTTATTACAGACCTTTTTATTCTGCTTCAGGACGATCCATCAGAGCCGTGGTGCTTCCTTAAGGACGGTTATGGCTACAAGGTTGGCTCAGTGAACGGGTCGAAGATTTCCCTGACGAGGAATGATGGACCGGCTAATATTTGGGGTGACGACATTAAGAACATCGACTTCACTTCGACGACTATTGGGAAGACCTTGAACATTCGCATTGGAACGGATGGAAGGTAGCCGTTTCTTCCAAGTTCAGAGGTGAACATTCAGATTCGAGCCAAAGATCGACATCCCGAAAGGCGCTTCGCAGTCCTCCGACGAGCTTCAGCTGGCGATTTTCGATGACGCAGATCCATTCTACTTCACTGTTCAACGGAAGAGCACTGGAATGAAGATATGGGACACTTCGATCGGTTCGCTTTCCTAAAACCTAGACACTTGCAGGTGGATTGATCTTCTCCGACAAATTCATTCAAATCGCAACTTACCTTTCATCAGACAGGATGTACGGCTTTGGCGAGAACATTCATCAGCAGCTTAAGGTCGGCTCAGTAAACTTAATGGACAAGTTTTCAGCACGACTTCACGAAATATTTCTCTTGGAGCATGTTCAGCCGCGATGAGAATCCCGTCTCGAAGACGCTTGACACGATGAATCTCTACAGTGAGTGTTGTCTCTTCAACGTAGCTTCATGTCTAGGTGTGATCCCCTTCTATCTCGGTCTTGAGCCGGACGGCTACGCTCACGGAGTTTTGATCATCAACAGCAACGCTCAAGTTTGCCCGAAGACACGAAGTCTAAAGATTTCAGGAAATCATCACAACTCCAGCGCCGGCACTCATCTATCGAACTATCGGTGGCATGCTCGACATGTACTTCTTCCCCGGCCCGAAGCCAGAAGATGTGGTGAAGCAGTACCTAGCGCTGGTTGGAACACCAATGTTGCCGGCCTACTGGTCGTTGGGATATCAGGTGGGCTGACCAGACCAAAAGCTCAAAAAGTTCCCGCTTGAAAAGTGCCCCACGGTGAGATGGCCGAGCGGTCTAAGGCGCTGGTTTAAGGCACCAGTCTCTTCGGAGGCGGGAGTTCAAATCTCCCTCTCATCAAAACTTTTGCTCCTCGTTTGCGAATTCCTTTACTCTTTATAGGCAAGCATTCATAAAGCACTTTAGAGTTGATAAGCTTGAAAAACTACATATGTTGCCTTTCAGCTATGTCGCTACGGCTATCCGAACTTCGCCACTATGCAGCAGGTCATCAACAACGTTCGCGGCTACCAGATCCCCATCGACGTCGTGGTTGTCGATATTGACTACATGGAGCGCTACAAGGATTTCACACTCAATCAGGTACAAGCTAAGCTTGAAATAGAAGTTGTCTCACAGGACTGGGCCGGTCTTGGGAACTATACAAAGCAGATCCACGACTGGGGAATGCGCTTGATTCCGATGTTCGATCCAGCCATTCAAGTCGACTACGAGACCTTTCAACGAGGACTTGATCAAGGAGCGCGGTTCATCGAATGGGAACGAGCGGACCAAGTACAGCACGAGGTCCAAGACCTGTACCCTTTGGTCAAAGACACGAAGATCATGCTCGGCGTGGTATGGCCTGACAAGCACACGGCTTTCCCTGGTAGGATTCATTAAGCTCGAAAGCCACTTCGTAGACTTTCTCGATCCATCGAACAAGACAAGCGCCTGGTGGATCAACGAATTCAAACTCTTCCATGACAAGGCCAGCCTTTGGTTCATTGATGTCTTGGTGACGAGGCGCTTATCGCCGATCTGAAGTCACCTTCAAGCACGTGCAGAAAGCACTCTTACACCGAAAAGACACAGATGGTGTTCGTCACCGCTCCACGATGACTCTAACCTAGAATGTACAAAGGAAGGGTTCCAATCTGAAGCTGAGAAAAGCTAAACTACTGTGCTGACAAAACGGTTTACGACTTCCTTGTAGGTGACGTGGGATGGAATCTGGATTGATATGAACGAGCCCTCGAACTTCGGGACCAATGAAGACCACCCGTGGTACTACGACAACCCTGATCATCCCAAGGACCTACCACTGAAGTGTCCGACTGGCGGAGCCGATGCCACATGGGACATGCCACCATATCAAACTCAAGCTGTCTATCACTGGGGAGATGTGAGTTGAAACTGCAAACATTCTACATATGTCAGGGCGCCTATTTGGCTAGCAAGACCCTCTGCATGCTGGCTCTTACCAGCGGGGGACAGGAACGCTTCTACAACACGAAGAACATCTACGGTCTGACTGAGGCTCGAGTGACTCAACAGGCCGTGTATGCCATCACTGGAAAGCGCGGAGCTTTGGTGTCGAGGCAGGTTACTCCGTCGGCAGGATGAAATTTCAGGTCAACATTCCCCTCGGCTGGACGCTATGTTGGACACTGGCTCGGTGACAATACGGCACAGTGGGAAGATCTGCGAACATCAGTAATCGGCGCCCAAGAGTTCAACCTTTTCGGATTCCCCTATGTCGGATCGGATATTTGTGGTTCGTTTGCAACGAGTTGGCAGTACGCAATTCAGGATTCAAAAATCCCACAACAGAGGAGCTTTGCCTTCGTTGGCAGCAGATGGGAGCTTTCCATTCCTTTTCGAGGAATCACAACAACAACGCTGCTCCCGCTCAAGATCCGGCTGTTTGGCCGTCTGTGGCTGCGGCGACAAAGAAGCACAATCTCTTCCGTTATTCCTACATGCCATATCTTTTCTCGTAAGTTCCCAAAAATGACGAAGAAACATTTCTAGTTTGCATTTCATTGCTTCAAAGGATGGTGGTACGGTCGTCCGCCCGATCTTCTTCGAGTTTCCCACCGACGAGTTGGCACCGACGTTGAGCTACCAGTTCTTGTGGGGAAGCAGCTTGCTCATTGCACCCATTGTCTACGAGGTTTGCTGCTTCTGCCACAAATTAGGCTCAACAGGGCACGACAACTGTTGATGTCTACTTACCAGCTGGAAACTGGTACGCTCTCTACGACAGTGCCTATGGGCAAGTGAAGAGTGCGGGATATCAGCGAGGCGTTCCGGCTCCATGGGATGCTCTCATTCCGGTCTACGTCAGGGAGAACTCTATTCTTCCTCGACAGAAACCTGAAGTTACGACAGCTGCGACGAGGCAGAATGCCTTCGAACTTCTTGTTGCCACCAGTAATCGCTCTTTTTCAGTCAATTTCTTTGGAATGCAGAATCGGTTAGTAACGGTCTACATGCATCAGGCGAGCTGTACTGGGACGATGGCGAAAGCATAGTTGCCTCTTTTGACACATACAACTTCTATCACTGGAATTTCGACTTTTCCACGAACAGCCAGACTGCTGCGTTGACTATCAATTCGACCCGTCAAGCGGTTAGTTTCAACAGCATTGCAACGACCAAGTAGACATCTCTTCCCATTCCAACTTTGGACATCATTGAAATCTTTGGCTACGACAGTTATCCTGACTTCACACAGTTCACGCTCAACGGCCAGAAAGTTTGAGGGCACTTCAGTTTGAGTAAAGAATTTTCAAGGTGAACATCAACGTACAGACGTCGTCATACAACGCCTTCCGGAAGATTCTCGTCGTGAACACGACAAAGCTTATCGACATTTCTGGTCAAGGCCCCTGGGTGCTCCAATGGCCACATGTCAGCGCTCGGCTTCGCGACAATCGAGTCATGTTCTGATCCTCGTGGGCTGTAGTTTGGCGCAAAAGAGTCAAAGAATGAAATATTCGTGCTGCAGTTTTGGACTTCACCACGTAGCTTTCTCACACTACATCAAACGCGCTATCATTCTGTATGGCAAATGAAAAATGGAGGTGATATCCGTGGAAATCTATCACAAAACTGCGACGGTCTTTTGGATAGGTGTCGCAAACATAATGTTTTTAGTCAAGGAGTCAAAATAATGCTTGTTGAGTTTTTGAGGTTTTTTTCTATCATAAAACTCGGACGGTCGTTTGATATAAACTAGTTTTTTCTGCCCGGAGATAACCGTCCACGGATATCACCTCCATTTTTTTGCCATACAGAATGATAGCGCCTTATCAGCGTGCACGTTCATGAACTCTTCATAGAGTTGTTTCTTGGAAGCGGTGTTAATCAGACAACTCTGCGCTCGACCAGTGAGACCACCTAACGAGTCAGCAAAAAAAGATGAGTGCTCGAAGAGGCTTGCCTTGAGATAGAGAGTTTGAAAACATTTATTCAATGAGGTTTCTTATCGTTCGTCGACGAAGCTTCAGGCATAAAGCGAACCGGAGCAGAGAGTCGACACGAGACCTTCAACCAGTCTTTCGGCTGAAGTTCCTCCGCAGCTTTAAGAGAGTCTCGGTTGCTTAATCTCAGAAGGGATCGGGTTTAGAATCTACTCGACGGTCGCCGCTGGATATCTTTTCAATCGAGAGAACAGGCCTTGAACCAGCTCCGTAGACAAAGTGAGAATTTTCTGTGATATGCGAACCAACAGCGTGAAAAGAGATTTTTTGGTCCTCATTGTCAGGTACTTCGCCTCGACATTCTCCCAACTCGGATGGACAAGAAAATTCACTATAGCTGCTGCATCGAATAAAGAACCGATAACTACTGCTAAACTGAAGATTTTTTCTTCTCCAGGAGCCGTCAACTCGTACGTTTTGTATACCTAGCTAAACATTTGTATTCTGAATGTGTTATGCTCAAGCAAGACGAGAATTCACCAAAAGCGAGCGGCCATCCACACGGCGAAGAGAAAGCCTCGTGTGGCGATGCGCCGAGATTGACGAGCAAACTGGTTGTACCAGGAAGACACGCATTCAAGATTCCCTCGTGTCCATTTCTAAACACGGCCTGCGAGGGCGCTTTAGACTCTCACTCATGACGTTGACGAGAGTAGATGTCTACGTCCCGGTGCTTCTCGGCGTCCTCGCTTATTTCTATTTCGCTCGTGTTCGGAACGTTTTATTGAGGCCCCTTGAGGATGTGCCTGGCTTTCGATCGCCGCGAATTCTTTTCGACCACCGTCGTCTGCAGGCAAGTTTCTGAACCGTATTGAAACGTTGTTTAGGCATCGCCTGAATTCAAGATTGTATCTTGTGGCATTCCAAAGAATGCACAGACCATGATGGGCTATGTGATGTGCTACTTGGCACAGGAGCGCTATTTGAGAATGCCAAATATGACCCTCAGACACCCAGACGCGCTGCCGCATTGCCCATGGCAAGATGGGTTGCCGTCGTTTGACTGGATCAAGAAGAAGTATCGCGATAATATCACTGAAAGGTAGGAATTTCAATCCCTTTTAACACTTGCAGGGCAGTGAGTGGTCGGCCTTTGTTCTCGTAAGGCATCCGGTGGCTCGACTAGTCTCTGGTTTTGTGGATCAGTGCCTTACGCAAGACTACCAGACGCAAATCAGGTGCATGGGCTGCCATAAAGATTTGGGTTGCTTTCTTCGTCGGCTCTATAAGGTTCGCTCAGTGTTGAATTTCAAGGTAGATTTCAGGCTTTAACGAAGGGTGCACTTATAACAGAGCACATTTTTCTTCATTTCGCTCCACAAAACTGGTAAGACTCTTGGCCGAAACAATTTAGGGCATAAAGCGTAGGTATTGCGGGCTTAATCGATATGGAAACATCTTCAAGCAAATTCTCTATGACCCAAATGATCGCGCATCGATGGTGGGAAATTTGAGCGCCATATTTCGAAAACAAAAGGTTTTATTGAAAAATGAATCTTTAAAAAGCATTTTTAGGTTCCAGAATGGGCAATTGATCACATTAGCAAGGAGCTTTTGACTCGCACAACCCATCATGCTACTACAGGCAAAGGTAAGCCTCGGACCTTTCTGTTTACCAACAAAATGTTTTCAGAGCCGGTTCAAGACGTTCTCGACATGCTTCAACAAAGGCCGCAGCTAATGCGGCTTCTTGTGGCTATTTACCGGGCCGACTTTCATTTGTACGGCTTCGGCACCGATCCGGAGATTGCCGCCTACGTCGAATCCGTAGACCACCCTTGGCCGGAAGCTTATCCAATGCGTTTTCCGAGGGGATATCACTCAATGGAATATTATTACTAGTCCTTCTTTACCAAGTCATTATCTATTTCTTGCTTATTAGCCGTTTCATACAGCGAAAAAAGTTTTTTATCGAAAAAATTATCAAGACGACGGGTTGGACGACAGTAAATTCGCACCAGAGTTGGACGCAGCTGAGGCGAGCTGTTTACCCGTAGACGTTCCAACCGTCGCGCCCGGCGAGACCTTCAGAGCCGGACCGTCGCCGAGTTGAACTGAGCTCTTCGATGGAAGATTGAAAACAAGCGGAACATTGTGCAGTCCAGAGCCACGGTCCTGCAGTCAGGTGTCATTAAGAGTGGTAACCAGACTCTGTCGAGAATAAAATGTGATTCGAGATTTTTCAAAATTGTAATTGTTGCAAAAAAAACTCACCATCCGAATGTGCATGCCCACGACCTGGTTGTGTTTATCGACTTCGAGTTCAGTCGAAATGAGCAGAGAGAGGCGATCACTAGGAGAACTTGCGCGCAGCTCCTGGGTTGGCTTCGACTCGTTCAACGTACCAGGAATCGACATCTGCATCTCCATTTTCTCTGTTGAGCTCTGTAAGCAAATGATAATTTGTTAGATTAAGTTCCGGTTACAGGCAAACTTTCAAAAGAAAGACACAACGCATTAGGCAACCACCAACACCAATAGAACACAATCCTTCATACCTCTGACTCGCCAATATCTATTTCACTCCTTTTTATCCTTTTCGCCAAAATGGGCGGTGCAAGCTGACTCACTTTCTCGAGCCGCGACGTACAATAGGGCAGGAAACAGATCCGCTTAACGTAATCGCAATGTTAAAAGGCTTGCCCACGCCACCTTTTACGACGGGTGCGCAAGAACGGAGAATTCTCTAGTGAAGTTCAGAGACAACTGTAGCCAGATAGGCATATGTTTTATTGTTCGCTCTAAAACTTAGTATCTGGCAGTTTCATATTATGGCGGCCGGGTAAGACGTTTGATTCGCACCGAAATTCGAAAGAAATACAATTATGTCAGGTCGTAAGTCACCGATCTACGTTCAGAATGGAAGATAAGAGAGCCAAACCAGTGAGTCATTCGTGAGTGCGGCCGCAACATTGAAATGGCATGGTTCCTTGCTCCACATCTACGTGCACAGTCGTAGAAGGGAGTCAGACCTGAGGACGACCCAAACATAAAGTCTTACGGTGTAGAAGCTATGTAAGAGCATGGGCATCAGTTTTGTCGTCTTCTCCCAAACAACTTGGATTTCTCGATTCTAATTGTAACATGCTCGATGTATACATCGGAAACAAGAACGTGACCACACTTTATTATGCTCTAAGTGAACCTTAGTCATGTGCAGTCTATACTTGCACATTTCCGCCAAGAAGGTTGCCAAGGCCGGTCTTCAGAATGTCGGAATTCGGTTGGAGAAGTGTCTGAAGCTTTGTCGCAAAGTTCCCGCCTTTCTGTTTTGCGTCGACTTTCTCTGAGATAGCCTTGAGAATGGTTTCAGACTGTGGCACAATGACTCGGATGAGCTGGTGGACTTTGGAAGGATCCTTAAGCAAAATAATTTTGCCGTTTCAACCTAATAACGCTTTCGTAACCTCAAGTGCCTCGCTGGCGAGAAACGCATAGAACTCAGCTGGATCCGAGCCAGCATACGCGGCAGCTAGATAGACACGCTGCAAGTCGTTTGGTGTCTTCTCTCGAATAAGGTCCGCGATCGATTGGAATTCAACTTTTTGAACGACCTGCACAATAAAGTTGCTTATATCTAGTTGATTGCACCTTTGAAACGTCTTTCGGGTAGTTGAGGAAGAGATTCGAATATGCGCCTAGTTTGCTAAGAGCATCGCCATTTTGAATTCCTTCGACTAACTGCCAAAGCGAGTATTTCTTCCTCAAAGAGAACACGTACATCGGCAATCTCCTCCGGTGACAGATCCCGTTGTTTGAGTTGAGGTTCAAAAAGCGTCGAGAGAACAAATTCGGCGTCTAAACGAGAGACGGTACGACACTATGGGAAAAACCTGGGAAATCGCCTTTTAGAGACCTTAGGTCTTCGTGGAGGTTCCTCCCTTCAAAATGAGAGCTGAAAGATTAGAGAAGTTTTAAAAGAATGCTCACTCGTAGAGAGCGCGAAGATGCCCAAGCTCCTCGCTTGTTCGAATTCCAATGATTTCCGACACCACATCGACGTTCTTCGTCTTAACAAGCGCAATCGAGGATAAAGTATTAGTTACAACCTCGATGGCGTCGCGCAGCCACAGAACGGCGTTCCCATCGCGATCGTGGAAGAGGGATGTCACAAAGAACTTGACGTCCTCGTCTTCGATGAGTTCTTTAAGAGCTTCGAGAAGGTTTTGCCCGCCGCTGATCTCGTCAAAAGACTCGAGAACCTTTAAAAGAAACTAGTGGTGAATTTGAATTCGAACCGCCAAACGTTGGGCCGTTGACAGTGACGTCAGGATTTCAACAATCACCAGCGTTTGCTTCTCTTTGAGCAGCTCGGCAACCTGAGGCAATTGTGAAAAGAAGTGTTTGAAAGCTGAGAGACAAACCACGGCGGCGACCTCAGTGGCGTTGAAGTTTGACGCATCGACAATTGTTGCAAACGTGTTGACACTGAAAAGCAAGCGGTGCAGAGACTGAGAGTGTTCGAGAAGAAGAGTCAGAGGAAAGAAAACAACGTTGTGGGATTGGTGTTCAGGTTGGGCGTTCGCCGTTCGGCGGACAGATAGAAATCAATCTTTTTCCATTGCTCTGGCGCAGAAAGAACGTCGTTCTTCGGAGTTGGCTTTGCTGAGATGATATTTGGAAAAAAAAACATCGGGATTGTTTTGCTAAACCGTACGGACTAATGCCGCAACTTTAGAAGAGAATTATGTGCTTTTGCAGTGCAATCTGATACATGATCAATTACCAAACCTCTTATCCTTTGGCTTGAAGAGATTTTTAATGCCGGCGAGTAGACTAGACATTCCTCAAATTTTCGAGAACAAAAACCTAAATTAGGTCGATGACTGCCGCTTGCAGAACACGCAACACACCATATTAAAAAACTGAACGCCGAGCGCTGGCGTAATGTCTAACAAGAGTTGGGTAAGCCCACTTGTGGACGGGAGGGAGCGGTTTTACGAAGGTCAGCGGACAGCCGCCTTCTCCGTTGTTACACCTTGCGGTTTGGTCGATCGAAAGGGTTTTCCATGCAGTGGAGAGGTTTCCGTTTTCAGATGTGCGCCTTTTTCGCCCATTTGTTCCTTTTTTGTATTGTACATCCTTTAGTATAGAGAATATCGTTTATGTTTTGTGACATACTAACGTTTTCACATTGCATCTCGATTTCGAACATCA
>JAQIXL010001231.1:0-19560 GCA_034700245.1 Poikilolaimus oxycercus
CATTCTTTCGCGGGGGACTTCAAGAAAGTGTTTTTCTTCGTTTCGCCTTCATTCCGTAAAACGACGGTTTCATGGCGCATACAAAGTTGACGAAAACTTCGTCGCGCAATAAGTTGATAAAAGGCAGCGCACGTAAAAGTTCACGTGTAGTTTGGAGTTGATGCAAATCTAAAGCAATAGTGTTTCATCCGAAAGCACTCAACGGTTTCGTTCCTTTATGAAAGGAAGCCTTGAAGTCGCCTGGCGTTTTTGTTGCAAGCCCGAAGATTTCACTCTTGGGCAATATTGTTCTCGAAGTTGTTGAGTTCCAGTTTTGAAGCAGTGTTGCAAAGACAGTCAACTGTTTCAAGCGTTTCAAATCCATTGTTTCGCTTTCTCGGTAATTTCAGTAGAGCGCAGCGTTAGTTTTTCATTCTGTTTCCGTATTCGTTTTTCTGTTTGCCGGACGCGATTGACGGTTTCAACAGACGTAGAATATGACAGCTTCTTTGCTTTCTTTGATAGAACTTCGTTGCTTGCTCCGACGCTCGCAAAGAACCGTTTTCAGGTTTCACAAAATAACGCGTCCTGCAAACTCTGCAACATCCCTTCATCACCTCGTTCACAGCTGGCCTCGATTGTCCGACGCCAAGAAAGGCGTCATCACGTGCCCACTATCCTTCCCGTTGATCTCGTCGCGGCCGACGCTCCACGAGACACGAATCTCCTTCTCCCCCCTTCATCCCCAATTGCTTCCTGAATTGTCTCCCTTGTCTCCTTTGTTCCTGGTCGTTCGCCTAGAAAAGCGGGCTCTCAACGAGGAAAGCGCTGAAAAAGGCGGCCATTATGAATTTGCGAACGTGCAGTCTGAAGTTGCGAGCCCCTTTTCAGGGCTGAATTCTATAGAAAGGAAGGAAATCTTTGGCTCCCCATGTCTAACCATGAATTCTTTGAAACCTACTTGAGGTGTGTTTCAGTTTCCGCTACGTCGATCCCTTTCCTTCTTCTCTCCTTTCAGAATTGCTTCAGGCCAAAAAGCCAACAATCCAAATAGGGAAAGCCCCTGAAGGCTAATGAACAGAAAGATTCTCACACCCTCGCTTGCCGGAGGACGTGGACGACGCTGTCGAAAACAGCCTCGAGGCTAGGCGGCGATCTCTAAAAGAGAGCTAGAGCGGCACGAGAAAAGTCCTCATTATGCAGTCTCGACAAGTCCTCGGTGAGGCTCGGCTATTTTGAGCCTTTTCCAGGCTGTCCACCACATGCTCGCCTCTCTCCCTTTCCATGCCCGTCCCTCGTTGAAGAAGGAATAGAGAAATGAAGCCAATGTGTGGGCACTGGAGAAGGATGAAACATACATCCGCCTGGTTCCCTCCTCCTCCTCCTCCTCCTCCTCCTCGCCGTCGCATGACCAGCTACGCTTCATATCAACACTCTCCCTCTCCCAGGAAACAACCGCAGTGAACAAAGCCGAGTTCGAGAAATGTTTTTCTCATCGGCAATAACTCGGCGCATGTCGGTTTCATAACAGACACCACAATCGACGCCAGCGGGAAGCGCGTCTCCATGGCTTTCATAAAGGACATTCGAGGATCTGTCCCTTCTGTCTGTTGAAGAGGAAAAGAGAGGATAATGGTGTTATTCGGCGCCTCGTCCATAGCGACTGGCACGAAGCCTCAATTTCTTTTTTGGCCATGGTGTCCTTGCTCGATCAGACTAGAAGTGGTGGTTGGTCCCTCAATTTCCCTTATGAGATCCGTGTGAAACATACACGCGCCTGGCTTATTGGATTGAGGAAGCCGCGAGGACGTCGACGCCTTCTCAGGTGTTGAGCTTCTTCCTCCTTCCATGTTTGCGTTTGTGACGCTCGAGGCGAATTTGCGCTCGCGCGCGCATGCGCAAATCGAAAAATGTGTGGAAAGTGTGTGTACGAAACATGTGGCGGGGAGTTACGGAAAGCGGAGAAGCAACTGCGTCGACACTCCGTGAGAAGCGCAAGCATCGGAGAAGGAGGAAGAGCCGATTCTGACTTCACAGGCGACTCCTCCGGGACACGAATACATGCATGAGAGGAGGAAAGTACGAAAAGTTGTTTTGCACCGCCACGCTGCGTGCGCATGTGCCAGAGTCACGCTCTCCAGCTGTGAGGTCAGTGAAGGTGGGAATGGAGTTCGAGGGATTAACGGATCAAGTCAAGTGTAGCCAGGTGCAGGAGCTGTCGGAAACCTATTACGCACGCGTTTCTGGAAGTCCGGAGAGGAAAGGCGAGTCGACGTTTCCGGTCTAGACAGCAGGCGAGAGACAGGCGGACTTCGAAGTGTTGGTTAATTGAAGTCTGCAGTTTGCAAGTGAGAAGAGTGCTTTGAAGATGAATCACTAATTATGCCGGAGAGGTCCACGACGATCGTGATCATCTTTTACAGCGACATTTAGTGCTAACGATGAAACCGCTGACTTCCATTCATGGAACCACAACCCAAAACCCAAACCCGGGAAGCATGTTCATTGTTGTGAAGATGAGATTGAAGTATCTCTCCTTATTGTTTGCAAGTTTCACTGAACTAGTTGGACAACCGACGAAACCGGTACCTCACTGTCAAAATTTCATTTGCTCATTTGTATAGTAGTTCATCAATCTTTGCACAATAGAGCCAAGTACGCGGAAATTAGTGAAATGCTATCCAAAGTTGCGATATAAAGACAGTTTGAAACTGCCAATTGACTTTTCCGAATTTTCTGCTCTACCGAGGTTCAAAAAATCTCTCCCCATGTTTCTCCGAAGACTCCTTATTGTTGGCAAAGATTCACTGGACTAGTTGAACAATCGACGAAACCGGTACCTGACTGCGAAAACTCATTTGCTCATTTGTGGCTCACGAATCTTTGTAACCGACAACCGGAAGTTCAAAAAATCAGTCCCCGTGTTTCTCTGAAAGCCAAGCCTCAACGTTGTTTGCATCTTCAGACATGCGCATATATGCATCGGTTTGTGTTCTCTGCCGTGCTCTCTTCACGCCTTGGCCGATGGCTTCTTCTTATTCTCCTTCACTTGGCTGAGTGAGATTGAGCTACTTCTCTTGAAACCTCGCCGTCGGCAAAGAGCACCGCGCTTTCCCAGTACTCACTTCGAGGGCCTCTACCCCCAGCGAGTTCTTCAAAGCCATCAAACGCCTTTCGCTGAAATTGCGATGCTCTCTGTGCTCTGTTCTGGAGTACTTGAGTCTAGGATCCAATTCTCTCTTCAAAGCGTGCAGATCCCCATCTCATTTCGCGGGTTCTCGACCGCTCCAAGAAGGTCATCACCTCGATCCTTGGTTGTTTGCTCAGAAGGGACATTGGCCTCTTTCCCCCCTCTCTCCTAATATCCCTTCTTCACGGGTTGGTCGGTTGGTCCCTCGAAAAGGAAAATGCTCGTTCGACATGCGAGGGAGCCGAAAAAGGCGGCGGCTAAGGGCCAGAGGGGAAGAAGAAGGAGAGAGAGGGAGAGATCGATGCGTGCGTCTGGACAAGACCAAAGTACGACGGCGGCGGCAGCCCGTCTCCACTCCGTCGATGGACATTCAGCTTGATTGAGCATGTGCGCCGAGGCCCGTCCGCCATTCGCGCGAACGAAGTGGCAACTTCCACATTTCACTGCAGTCTCTTTTTCCTTGATCAAATCCCCAGAACGAGTCGTTTCTCTCGCTGCAGGAGGTCCCTCGTGCAAGGATAAAAAACGACACAGCTGAAGAAGAAGGGGAGCAGGTGGTCATGCGGCTAGACCACGCGGAGGAGGAGACGCTCAACGCTCGATGAGCAAGGTCGCAGATGTCTTCGTTCAGTCAGACGAGCGAGGGTCGCCGACCCCTCGAAAGCCGTTCGCCCTCTCTTGCCTCGTCCTCTTTCATGCGCAACAGGCTAGACGCCATTGGAACAGGAGGAGAAGAAAGAAAGGTCATCGTTCCACAAAGAACTCCCTTCATCCTCTTCCCTTCTCATAAATTACGCGGAGTCTTTGCGTAAAGTGAGTGCGTGCCTAGCGTGCTTTGTGCGTCTGACACTGAATCTGCGTCAATCTCCCTTCGTTGTTGAGGGTTTTATGCATTTTGTTGGCTTAGACGCATTTCCAATTCTCACAAGGCGAGATGGCTGAGAAGAAACGGAGCCGGCGGCACGAGGAGAGGGTCCGTGGAGACTGACTGGGAAATGAGTTCTGGTCGGTGGTTCAAGACACTGACAGCTTCCGCCTTCAGACAGCTCCCTCCTTTCGGGTCGAAGACCAAGCCCGTATCCCCGTACGAGGCAGAGTCCCTGAACCCTGCACGCCTTGAATCCCTCTTGTTGATCGACTAAAAGTGTTTGTCCAAGAGTGTTTTAAAGGAAAGCCCCCCGAATATGGGAGTTGAAGGTCGGGTTTCAGCTTCTTCGCCGCCCCGCAGACGCCCGCCCCGTGAGAGTCCCTAGAATTTATCAAATGCATAAGAGAGAGAGAGAGAGAGAGAGAGAGAGAGAGAGAGAGAGAGAGAGAGAGAGAGAGATCTCAGGGCTATAATCTTACCTTGAATGTTTGCCTAATGAGTGGGCAACACGAGGTGGTTACCTAGAAGCACAGCTACAAAGATCTCTTCGAAAGTTGTTTCTTTTCATGTTGGCAGCAGAACAAAAGAGGAAGCCCGCGAGGCTTCCGGGTCCCTCCAACACAGAGAGCGCAAAATTTTCCCAGCCTCGGGCTTTTTTCTCGTTCTCGTCGTGCCTAGCACTTTTCCGTCCCCGTTTTTCCTTCCGGGAAAGTCGTTCGGGCATAAGGGGCTTCAATTCGACAAGCGAAGAGGCTCTTGCACTTCGTTGTTCGAGGAAGAGGATGCCGACCCTTGACTCAAGGGCAAGAGCTGAAACGCATCGGCACCCGGGTCTCCGGGTTCAATTTCCGGCTAATTCTCGCATTGCCTCCTCCCACTGTCTCTTTCCCTTCTGCAAGAGACAGAATGTGGTCGTCGCATAATCCATCCTTGACGCATCGGTGTAGAAGGCAATTTATCAAGCTCCAAGGAGGAGAGAAGAAGAAGAGGAGAGCTGCCAAGGACAACCTTGTGTGAGAAGTGAGAGGAAGAGAAAAATTATGTGGCGGCTTGCTGCTTCGTTGGTCCCTCAACGAATCTCTAATGAGCGTCGTTTCGAGGCCGAAAAAGTGGCGAGAGAAAGCGTGCGTCCAAAAATCGCACGCAAAACCTGAATTTTTCAGGTCTTTTCGAGTCGCGGGGCTTTGGCCGTAGCGCCTCTCGATGTTGTGCTTTGCCTCTGTCCTCTTCTTCTTCTGCCTCAGTTCGACCGACTTTTTCTAATGGGGGCACATTCAGTATTCATGCTATGCCCCGAAGTAATGGGCAGGTTCTCGTTTATTTTTAGGAGCTTCCCCCTCTTCGGGTCGGAGGCATGGGAGAGAGAAGCAGAAGGCTAAAGACATACTTCCGGCGTCGCCGCCGGATAAGACCTTTTTGAGTGTGGGTCGGACCCCTCCATTTTGAGAGGGAGAGCACTTGCCTGGAAGGATATAGGAAATCCTAAATTAGCGGGCGAGGCGGCAACCCGCGACCCGCCAAGGCATGTTTGTCTGTTGATTCCTTTAAAGTCGAGGAGCAGAAGGAGGAGGCGTGCAAAATGAGATTCAAGGAAAAGTTTGAACGTCGCAATTAAACCGACGCAAGGCAGGTGGTGGTTCTTCGTTCATCTTCAACTCAAAAAACCTCCTTCTCCCAGAAGGCAATCGTCGTCGCGACCCCTGACATTTGATTTGATTGAATTAGGTTTTGAACCTGGCTTGGTCTTCCTCTCCTCCTCCACCCCCTCCCTTTGGAGCAGTCTGGATCCACCAACGTAAATTCCTTCCCCCTCATCGACGCGTCGTCGAGGGAGTACGTGTCCGGTTTGACGACTCATCAATGTACACACCTGATCCGCGCCTTCGCTCTGGAAATAGCCCGTTGTGTTGACGCTTTTGGCGTGTGTGTGAAGATGAGGGAGGAGGAGGACGGTGCAAAAACCGTTCGGCTCCCCTTTTGTTGTGAAAAGTGGTGGTGGTGGTGAGGGTGGCCGGACTTTGTGCAGACCCCCATGACGAGTAAGCGGATTTTTCGGCGCGCCGTTTTTGTGCCCGACGTGCTGGTGTTGTGGAGGCTGGAGAGAGAAAAATCTCTGCAAAGAGGAGAGAGAGGATTTCATCGGTTGTTGGAGAGAGATCTAGGCCTTCTCCTCCTCTTCGTCGAAGGGGAGGAGGAGGGATTGTATGCACAGAAGGAGACCATGATGTCGTTGTCTTCTTGTTGAACAAGAGGAGATCCCTGACAGAGGAGGACGAAGAGAAGGAGGAGAGCGAACAGGAGAAGCAGGTGGACGAGGAGGAGAAGGAGAAGCGCGTCGCCGTGTCTGCTCAAACAGACAAACGCGCGATGAGAGTGAGATCTCACCCCACCTCGTCTTCCCTCCTCGTCGCACCGGCCATGCTCTGACTTGATGTCTCGCTTTCATCAAAAGACAAACTGTCTGCCGGTGCCACGGCAAACATTTGTGTGATGAAATCTTCCTCTCCCTGTCCATCTGACTGCTTTTTGTTTGTGCCTGTGTATGTTTCTCTCTTCAGTGAGTAAATCCTTATTTGCCGGAAACACGGCTTCAATTCGTTTCAATAGCCGCGTTGATTGAAAACAGTCCCCTAGGTTCCCGAGCGTACTCACAACAAGCAAGAAAATCTCATTCTTCAATAACAAATTATGGAGACCGTCGATCGAAAAGGGGGGGGGTAGAGGTTCATCAAGGAGGTGTTTACGAAGACCCCCTCCCCCCTGAAGGCAGGCCTCAACACCACCCACACACAGTCACATTCACATACGAAAAAAACGAGGTAGTCAGGCGCGTGGACTTGACATGCATGAACCCTCGTTTCGTGCCTAAAGTCTTCTCGCACTAACCCCCACCCCCCCCTTACGCATTGCCTCTCGGAGAAAAAGCCGATGTAATCAACCCCACTTGAAGGAGAAGGAAGGAGGCTTGAGGACGACGACGACGAAGCTACGAGGCACGCACCAATTTCCGGCCATGCCCTTGTCCTTATGGGAATTGAATTCAATCCCTCGAATTCAAAGCTTGAATCGCATGATACGAGGTTGAAAGCAAGGAAGCTGACTCATTTCTCAGACTACTCATGATTCTCCATGTTTTCGTGATTTAGCCGTAGTCCTCAATTCCCCTGAGAGACCAAAGGGCGAATCGGCCCCCATTTGCCCTCGAGCTCATTAATGTTCGTAGTCCCTCTTTTCCCCTTTTGAAAGCCCCCATCGTGAGAGTGAGAGAAGAGACAGAGGAAAAGAGTCTGAAAGTGGAATGTGTGCAAGAGTTCGAAGCTCTTTCCAACTGAATGGCCGCGGCCGCATATTGAAATGGCCGCATTTACGACTCTTCGCGCTCCGTGCTGATGTGAGAGGAGTGAAGCCGTCGAGCAAAGTGCTGAAACAGAAGAGCGCCTGGACTTTGCTCGGTCCTCTTTTTTCCCTCATCGTCCTCTTTCGGTGTCTGAAATGCATGTTTGGTTCGAGCTTCTGGCAGTCGTCGAAGAGGAGAAGATGTCCGATCAGCTATGCGTGGAATCCATCTTGTAGCGGCTTTCACGAGAATTAGAGAGCGCCCTCTCTCACGGACCCGGAGCCTCCCGGCCAAAGGCCGCAGCGAGCTGCATGTAGTCTCATGGACAAGAAACAATTCAATTAGGAGGGAGAAACCTAACTGAGCCTGGGAGTCGTGGTCTCTTCGTGGGTGTGTTTGGTTCTTTTTTTTCTGATCTCGGTTCCCACCCCGAGTCTCCCTCTCCCTCGGTCCGTCGCCGTCGCGCTGGCCGTCTCCACCCTCCCTCGGCTAACTTCCGCTCTAAATGAATTTCCGGTCGGAGCAAAAGCGTCTTCGGCCCCGTGGAGAAAAACCAATCTTCCCCTCTCTCCCTCTACAGAGAAGAGAGAAAACTCAGACCAAGCGGAAATATGCAGAGCACATTGGCCGGAACTTGGAGTTGTGTTAGTGTTTGCTGGGGTGGAGAGAGGGATTCACTTCCTGAAGAGCTCAGTGGCTCAATCTCTAAGTCGGCTTTGGACTTCGGGTCCCCTTGGGGGAGGAGGGGAGAGAGCCGTCCAAAGGACTAAAGGACTTAGCGTGTGTGAGTGAGGAGGCCTTCGTGTAGATTGAATATGCGTGTGATTGCTGTGAGAGGGGAGAAAGAGGACAAGGCCAAAGCCGCTAAGGGCATCAAAGGCGCTGGAGGCATCAACGAATGACTTTCATAAGACCTCCACGAGTGCCCCCGCAGGTCTCACATCAGTCACTCTTTGAACTCCTCGCATCATCGTGATTGAAGAAGTAAGCTGGCCCAGTGACACACCCTGGCAGCTGCTCTCTCCTTCCTCCTTGTTTGCTGACTGGACTCCTACTTCCCGGTTGAAATCTGTTTCAGGCCTGGCTCCGTTCGCTTTTCAAGATGCGTCCTCCGGGCCGAAGAAAATCTCTCCGAAGGCCCCCTCGTGTTTAGAGAGCGAGAGAAACGAAGCCGCAAGTGTTTACTGGTCGGCGCTGAGCTTCCGAAGGGGAAGAAGGGAGACTCCCCCGCCTCGGCTCGACTCCTCGGCGTCTCGAGGAGAGCGGACGGAGGAGCGGTCATGCATAGAAGCGGGTCTCCTCGCTGCAAGGAAAAGAGAGAAAGCCTTCGACTAGATCTTCGGTCCCTCCGACTTTTTCCTCTCATTCAAAAGGGTGGAGTGAGATGTTTTGACCAAGCGAGTCTCTCTTCGACGCACCTTGATTGCAATGAAAACAGACGTCCAACAGAGAGGGAGCCTCGTGCCATCGGAGGAGCAAGACCACTGGCAATTATCACGTGGCCCCTGGATGAGGAGGAAGAGGAAAAACCATGTTGATCATAAATTACCGACCAAGGTCGGTCCTCTGGATTGCATCACAAAGATCCTGTACGAGGTCTCGATCAGTCAGAGAAGCGAGAACAATGGAAGCAAGTGTAGCTTCGGGGAAAAAGGCTCCGTGTCATCGGCTTGTACAAATCTTGTCCCATTTCGCAATTTCAATGGGATCCCCCTTTGTTCTCCGGAAAAGAGGCAAACGGCCTTTGCCCCCTGCTCCCTTTGCCCTTCCATTCTGTCTTTCTCTTTTTCCCCTTTTTTCCCCTTTCGCCAGCTCCAACATCTCCTGTTCAAACACGCAACGACAAGGGGGACAAGGATGAGCCAGGGTCGAGGAACAATAGAAAGTGGCATCAAAGAGGAGAAGGGACAAATTTCGCGTGCAAAACGAAATGGCTGCAGGCAGCTGATGCAACAGTGTCATCTCCTCATGTCGAAACACAACGGCGCCGGGTTGGGATCGGAGGCCAACGCGCCGAGTTGCGAAATCTCGGCTGGCTGCTCGTTGCTCCCTCTCTCTGTGTCTCTCTGTGGACGTGTCAGCAGACTCGGCTAAACATGATTCAGCACTAGCTGGTGTTGTTGTTGTGTTGAAACTCAACTGTGTCGGGGTTTTAGTTCGTTCAGCTGCCGGATACGAAATAGAGACACGTCGACCCCCATTTTGGTGCTAATGCTGAATCACAAAATTGTCGAAATCGGGCTGCAAGCCGACGCGCTGGCGACGGTCGACGTGGCCCTGATGGCTTTTGATGCTTTCGGAAATCGTCGCGTTGATCGAGGTGCCAGCACAGCAAAGAGCGACAGCTAGTGATTGCACCGACCAAAACTTGTCTAATGTAAGAAGCTCCACCGTGAAGAGGCTTCTCACCCCCCGCGGGGGTCGAGGGCCATGCCCCCGAGCTCGAAGTTAAAGGAACTGGTTCGAGCTGTAAGGGGGAGAGGGGGAGGCCGGAACAGGTCACAGCTTATACGAGTCGACTTTCGACTCGAGAGGAGCACCCCGAGGCCGCCTCCTTCTCCAATTCCAGTACTACAGGTCGTTGGCCTAACAAGGAGCCTGCTCGACGAGAAAAAGGGGTTGGGCCGTGCCTTGAGCGGTGCCTGCAGGCACAATTGCCTCTAAGGCGAAGCGCGCCACCCCGGTTGGACCGGCACGGAATACGGATGTTACATTCCTACCTCCCTCTAGTTCCGGGAGTACGAAGGTTGAGGTTTTTGAAAATGCCCCCAAGGACCCCCCAGCTGTGACGCGAAGAAAAGAGCAGCAGACGAGGAAGAGGAGGAAGGAGAAGTTCGAAGACGAGGACACCACCTGACTGTGCTCGAGCGCGTGCGCGTGAAAACACGGAGCGCGTGCTTTTTCTGTCCTCCTTCTCTCTCCTCCCAACTATCCCCTCTCCTTACCCTTTCTTCTTCTTCGCAGTCTCTTCTTCTCGCCTGATCTTTCTCCTCAAGTCTCTCTGAGAGAGTGTACGGCGAGTGGCGTCTCTTACGTGGGTCCACGTCGACGGAGACCACTTTTGTTGTTTGGCGGGTTGGTCTAACGATGACGATGGCGTCATGATCGAAAATCGGCGCTGTGACCAATCAATGGACACATAAACACAAACAGGGTGAGACATAGAGAGAAGACAGGGAAGTTGTATCACTCAGAGAGCGCACATCACCTCTTTCTGCTGAAGAGAGAGACTTTCCTCGTCGGCGTCGCCCTCTGCATGAAAGTGGTAATCCTTGATACCCTTCGTGGTAATCCCCTCCCTCTTCTCTGCATTCGAGATCATTCGAAGGTCTCTCTCAAACAATTGTGAAGAACTTTCAAAAAGGTGACCGGAAGCCGCTGGTATGCAGAGTCATGAAGGTGCAATGCCACATCAGCCTTCTCTCCCCACACACCCAAACGACGCCCACACTCCAAGAAGACGCCTTACGAACACTCAAATGACGCCTGATCTCGGCTTATCAGAGGGGGTCTTGTGACGACCATCAAGCCTGAACCCCGCTTGTATTGTTTTCCTCGCCACCCTGTGGTCTGACGAAGCAGCCGAGGGCGTCGCATAGCGGGCACAAGACAGGGCCGATTCAGAACAACACAAACACGGAAAGGGAAAGTCAGCAGTTTTGTGTTTCGTGCAAAATCATCCGTCTCCCTTCTTCCAACAACCACCAGCCAGGAGGTCCCGAGGTGTGCAAGGGCGCCAAAATGCGTTCGTGTTAGTCTCGTGCCAGGGCCTCACATACACAGAGGGAGAGAGGGAGAGAGAGATCGGCCACCTTCTCTCCCCGTGACCAGTCAGCCAGACCGACCACGAGGGCGCCAGTTTTAAACTTCTTCCAGCTGTTCAGAGCACGAGAGGAGAGAAGAGTGCAGACGTGATCGTTGAGAAAAACTGGCTTTCAGGCAAAAAAGGCCAAGCCTACAAGCATGACGAATGCTGAACCGTTTGGATAATGCTGAACAGTTCGTGTACAGTCATGATCGGTCATGACGAAATGAGCTCGGTGATGAAAAACAATGGGGTGTGGGAAAAGGCGTGACTCAGCACTAGGCGCTTCTCGAAGGCGCTGGGGAGGGGAGGGGAGGGGCGGCGCGGTCGGCGACGCGGCCGCCCGGCCCCCCAGCCGACGCGCGCCCGTATAAAAGGCGGGCGCGTCCCGTCGCCAGTCACGCAGCGTCCGCCGCCCCGCTTTCGGGCGGCGCGCCGTGTCTCCGCTGGCCGCGGCGGCGGGCTTCGATCTCCTTTTCGAAAGTGGTCGCTAGCTCCGCCCGCCTCGAGCCTCCTCCTTGGGTCAAAAGCCATGTAGACCCGTCCCTTCAGTCAAATGGGACCATTCTTCTTCTTCTGTACATAGCCCGGTCGACTCGAACCGCGGGCTGGCAGACGAGGAACTTCCTCCTCTCTCCTTCTTCACTCTATCGCCACTACTACTCAACCAAGTCAACTACTCTATTCTTCTTCTTCCGAAAAGAGAAGCGCCTGGACTGCCCCAGCCAGTCAGCACTCGCCCTCCCTTCCTGATGGAAACGCTAGCGGCTGCATTCTGAAGACCGTCGAGCCTCAGAACGCCGAAGACAATGCTTCCCTCGGTCGTCGTGTGCTATCTACGCCAGAGCAGCCGCAAGCCTCATCCCTCCAGTGCAAGACTCCACTCCAAAGAGCGGTCCTCCCTCCACCAGCAGACGAAGCAGCAGCAGGTTCCCCTCTCTCTTCAAGACGTTTTTCTCGTTCTTTCGAAATCTCTTTTCTTGTCTTCTCTCGCTCCTCCCCTGTCTCTCCCCTCTCTCCTCCTCACACACTGACCTCCCCGGTCGAGCGCCCGCCGATCAATCGAAGACACGCGTCACGCGCCAACGCGCCGTGTCCGCGTCCCAGTCCGAGATGTCGCTGACGCCGTTCTGGTGCGAGGTCAGTGGACGGTCGAAGTAGCCGTTGGCTGTGCTCGACAGGTTCCTGCTAACTTCCCGGTCATACGGTGGACCAATGGAGGCCCCCGGGCGCTGGGTCGAGCACAGCCACGGACTAGTACCGTCGCCCTCCTTCCTCGTCTTCCTCCTCATCTACCGTCTTCTCTGGGTTACTCTTTTCGCGTCGGGATCCCGAACCTGAATCAATTTTGGTCTCCTCCCTGTCCAAAGTGAAAGCTGAGACCGCCGGCAATACGCCCTCTGAGTACTTCCGGCCATACGGTGGGCCAAATGGGAGGAAGTGGCTTCGGGTCGGCGGCCTCCTTCCACTAGCTTGACAGTGCGAAGTGATCTTCTCTTGAATTTTTGGTTTCGGGCTCCCGATCTGCGAAATCCACACCACAATGGCCTTTTACAGTATGGAATTAGCGGGTTGCCTCTAGGTTTTGACAATTCTTCACCACTATTGGCCTCAGCACTTCCTCTTCCTCTTCTTCTCCCAAGAAAGAGTTAGCTCCCCTTCCGGTGCTATCACTCATTGTTAAGGAAATTCAGTCTAACCACTTGTTAACATCGGTCTCAGGAAAACACACAGCAAAATCGAAGCTTGTTGTTTGGTTGCGTTGTTTGTGGTCTTTAGAGTGTTCGATGCGGGAGAGAGAGTTGAAGGCTCTCTCCTCTGTCAGTTCCCACTTGGAGTTGTTTCTTCTTCTTCTTTCAACAGCCCTAGGGCTTCTCCTCCTCCCCGTTGTTGGTTGATTTCTTAACACTTCATCCCCCTGCCACCACGCTCATTGTAACATGTCTCTTAACCTTCGTAGTGCGGGAATCTTCTTCTTCTTAACTCTTGTTTTGTGAAAACAACCCCACAAATGCCTGAAAAAACTGGGAAAACTTCGAATTGTGTGTAAGGTCGGTCAGTGCGGTGCGCGACAGACCTGAGCTCGTAGGTCCTTAGAGGCCTCGGCCGAATCCCCAAACCCTCTCAAGTCCCTTCTCTTCTTCTTTACCTTTCCTATGTACTTCTTCCCCTCCTCAGTCTTCCTCCTCCTCCTCTTCTCTCAGCGTTGATCGTCAGAAAAGAGCGATCGACTAGCTGGTAGCCCCACCTCACAACGGCAAGCGCACTTCTCGGTCGAGTTGTATAGTTTCTTCGCCTTTTCTCCCTTTTTCTTCCGATTTCGCTAGTCATGAAACTCCCGAAAATCTCAAAAGAAGTTGTACAGCCGAGGCGCCGGGCCACCAGCTTGTTGATCCGAAAAAAGTGTACAAAAACATGCACAAAAATTAGTTTTGTGTACAAAAAAGTCTTTCCTTGCTTTCATCTTCTATTTTTGCACAAAACTTCGCACAAGGCGACTTCCCATCCCCCCACGAAAGACAATGTGCCTGTACTTCCTCTGGTTGTCGTCTAATTAATATTGTTCTTTTTTCATTTCTTAATGCAGTCTCAGCAGTTCGGAATTCTCTGGTCACTTCACAATCTTGGTTTCTTGTCTCTTGGTGTTGTTCCGATCTTAAGCTTGCTTCTCCACTTGCTTGTTAAATCCCATCGAATGTGCCTGTATAGACATCTTTCTTCTCTTAAGAATATCCCCCAATCGATGATGTGTTTCAAGCAATGTGAAAAGAACAAAAAGAAAAGAAAAGACAACATAAGGACAGAAATAAAGACGCTTTTTCTCATTTCGTTGTTGTTTTCGCAGACGAAGGGGACGGCGAAGAAATGCCACGGGGATCAAGGGAAAGAGGAGAGAGAAAAGGGGGCAAAGGGCGAGTGGCGGGGCAACATGAAGTTTGATCTGCGTCGATGAAGAGGAAGAAGAAGAAGGGGGAGAAGTGGTCGTCCTCGCACGGAATCGAAATTGTCGTGGGAGGAGGAGGCAGAGGGAGGAGGACAATTTTCCTGTTCAGCCTCCCTCTTCTCTTTTCTGCCCGCTCCTCCTGGCCCTCATCGATGCCTCTGCCTTTCCAAGGACCATGAAAGAAATGATTTCCTCATAGAAGCGGGCGGAAGGGAGAGGCGGACGGACGAACGGGCCGCCGCGCCGTAGATGGGTGTAGGTCAAAATTGCACGGAATTGCCCGTCTCGACCGCCTCCGCGCGTCCTCCTCCCTCAACTTGAAATGGATGGTTGCGAGGGCGATAGCCACTTCTCGCCCTCGTCCTCTTCCGCTAATGCAACTTGCTGCAGAAGAAAAAGAAAAGTGCAGTGGGCACAGCCTCGAAACAGCTCTGTTTTGGTGCGAGGGAGACCCGAGGGGGGATTTCTGTCTTGTCTTCTTTCTCTCTGGGGAAGAAAGAAGGGGTTGGGGGGACTAGGGGTGAAGGCTCTGAGAAGAAGGGGCCTAGAGAAGAAAAGACACACGATGACCTCCACTTGTCTGTCCAAGAAATTTCTCCTTCTCAAAGGGGGGTCTCAACTTTCGGGTGATCATCGATACGCCCTGAGAGTCATTCTCTCCCGCCTTCCGCAACCATTTCGAAAATGTCTAGACTCTTCTTCACGGCCTCCAACGCGGCTGTTGTTCGAGAAATTTCCGTGACAGTTTATTACACGTAGCTGTTCTCTTTCTCTTTCTCAATCGCTGGCTTGCCTCGGCTTCGAGAACCTTCTCAAGACTCGCGCTTATCAGTCTTCCTCTTCTTTGAGAAGGCTTGCAAAATGGCTGGCCTGACCGGGAAGAGGAGGGGGGGTAAGCACCGACAAACACACCTTGACACGAAGGGGGGACGAGACGCTCTTGCATGTGATAACACAATGGGTCACGCGCCTTGTGATGGTCCTCTCTTCCTCTTCCTCTCACCCTCCTCCGTTGTGATGCAACAAGGGGATCGTTTACCGGGCGACGTCGCTTTATGAAGACCGACCGACGCCTCCGCGCCTTCAGGCAACAAATATTTGCCTGCCTCCTCATTCAACATTTGTGTGCGTGAAAGAGAGCAAGGAAATTGTTTATTCCGGTGCGAGTTGCGGGGTTGGAGAGAGGGGGCACCGACACGCGACGGAGGCGAACTCTCTTGCATGGCATGTCGAAGAGGAGGTCGCCCGGCCGCCGCCAGTCGCCTCTATGCATGGGCAGTCACGCGAAGAGATCAAAAACTACGGCTCAGCCAGCATCTCTTTCGTCGATTCTGACCAGAAGACCCGACCCTGTTCCGATGTTGCTGCGATTCAGCAAAGAAGAGGAAACATTGAAGGCTGACTTGATTGCTTGGGGGTGGCAAGACGCTCGAAGACGACGAAAAAGAGGCGTCTGCCTTCATCGAAAGACCCTCCTCGTCGAGTTCACATAACGACCATTTGGTTAGGAAGCAAGAACCAGCTAGTCTCTCGAGGAATGTGTGATGGAGGCGTGGGTGTGCTTGACTTTTAGTGCCTCCTTCTTGTTGCGAAGAGAAGATTGTGGGGGGAAGGGGGAAGGGGGCGCCGGTTGAAGGCGAAGGTTTACGGAAGCGGTAATCACCTGTAGTCACGGGTCCCCTCTCTCTCTCTTCTTGTTCTGTCTGCCAACTGGCACAACACTCTCTAGCCTCCTCCTTCTTCTCCGGCAAAGACCGTGACCGTCTTGAAATGGAGAAAGGGGCCGTTGTCAAATGCGAAAGATACACGCAAACATTCGAAAGTCTCTAATTCTCTTGTCTCCGATGCCTGTGTGGACACTGCTTTTCTCTGTCGGGAAAGTGGGAAAGGAAGGGGGGACGTGTGAGAAACGAAAACGTATGGCGCCATCGTGTCGTCGTGTCACCATGAAGAAGAGAAAAACTTGACTTCGTCAAGGCGCCTGCCGACGCCCGCCCGGCCGACCAGAGGAAGATCATGTGTTGGCTACTCTTCGTGTGCTTTCTTCGTCGGCTGATGTTTACTGGTTCCAAGCAATGGCGACGAAAAGACGAAAAATAGAGGCGGCGCCCGGAAAAAGAAGAGAAAAATTCGGAGAGAGGGTCACATGCAGGAACTCGTGACTCTCCTTCTTCTCTCCTTTCTTTTTCTGCCTGCCACCGACTTGAGAGAGCCCACTGAGCCGTCGTCCTCTTTCAACTCCTGAACCTGTACTTTAGTGCACTCCTCGGCGGGTGACGCGGCCGCTGGCTCGTGGTGTAGTTCCAACGCACGAACCGGTCTTCGACTCTCTACCTCTCTCTCTCTCTCTCTCTGCCTGCCCCGTGCTCATTTTTCTGTCCTGGTGCCGTCCACTACGTCAGTTCGTAGTCAAGCAACTGTTTTAGAGAGACCACGCGGTGTGGCTCTCAAGTCTAGCTGGCCTCGCCCTCCTCCCTCCTAGATCAACTTCGTGATGCTTCAACAAGAAATATGTGGAGCCTCTTTGCCATAACTTGACCTCTTTCGGTCCTTGGTCCATTACGCTTGGAATGCGTTATCAAGCTGACAAACGTGATGAGACGCGGGAAAAACAAGAAGTTGTTGACCTCGCATGAGGAAGAGAGAGAGGAAGCGCTTGGTCTGACTCTTCGTGCTTCCTGATAACCTCTAGTGGTGTTGATAGGTGAATGGTTCTCTGTTCAGTCTTTAGAGAAGGCGCGAGGGGGAGCAGAAGCTACGCCTGACTCGACTCGCGCCCCTCGACGAAAACAACTCTCAGCAAACATGTGTCTGCTTGGTGGACTGATGAAACATAACAGCGCCTGGAAGCTGACGAACAGAAGAAGAAGCAGAAAACAGAAAGCTGATAAAAGTACGCCTGAAGTTTGGGGGTTCTGATGTCATTACATTTGCCGAGCAAAGGGGGACCTGCAGAATCGCCATTTAGCGAAAGGAAGTAAAGGCTTACAAAAAGAGAAACCGTGGGCTGGCAGGTGAATGTTTGCATTGTCTATTGCTCTACACGTTTTGCTGAAGAGCAGAAAGAAGTCAGAGCATCGAGGGCTCTTTCAGGTGCTGTGATCGACATCTCTGACGAAGGTTGAAGGGGGAAAGAGGACCAAAAAGGGAGTCGTGGACGCAAGAGCTGCGCCTGCCAATGGCAGTCATGCATGGCCAAGAAGAGGGAGACTTCTTCGAGCTTCGAGCTTGGTCTCGAGACAAGGGAGAACTCGCTGAAGGAGAAGGAGACCAAGACCAAAAGGCGAGAACGGGTCCCCCGACTGAATAGAGTATTCAAACGGGGAGAAAGTTGTGTCTCGAAACTCTCTTTGCAGGCCCTCTGCAGACCTTCACTTCGTGAAAAGAGGGGGGATGAAAAAGTTAAGGGGGTTAGGAGTGAAATGAGAAATCTCCAATGCATGCACGAAGTTCTCAAGATTCGAGCTTCGCTCCTCATTTCCTAGTCGTTTCGTCTTGCAAGGAAGAGAAGAGAAGAGATTGGAAGTTCTTCCGGAAGGAAGGAAGTCTTCGACTTCTCGGAGACTCCGTTCTTCAAGAGAACCCAATTGAAAAGGGGATTCTTGAGAATCTCCGAGACTTCAGAAAAGAGATTTGCAGCGGGATGTGATGGAATTTTTATGAGCCGAGGCGTCAGGAGACGACGACAAGCCAGACAAGTGAGACAAGCGGGCTGAACATCAATGATCAGCCATCGCACGAAGAGCAATTTTCCCCTCTCTCTTGCTCCTTGTCGATGCTTTCGGTCCAATGCTCATTTCCGAGCAGTAATTTTAGGTCTTCAAGCACAATGCACGTAGACCAGCAACCGATTATGGCCGGTAACCCATTTCCGAAATGCCACAAGCACTTCTCATAGCAGTTTGAGCTTTCTAAATCGGGCTCTATGGCCGAAGGCTGAGTCCAATTTGGGGATATTCATAGCAGAGAAGTTGCTCAAAACAACTTCGTTTGACGAAACTTCCTCCGGGACGATGCGCTGCTCGTGTCGAAGGCTAATAACTCGAGTAGCGTCGAGACGCGAAACTATTTTGAGCTCTTTTGCGTCGTCGCCACTAGAGACCCTGGAGACCTCTCTGGCTGGTCGTCGTGGAACCGCGACGTCTAGTCGCCGGGAGGTCCCCTGGGGCGAAAATAACTTCACATCGGACATGGCTGTGACGCACTTAGGATGTCACTTAATCTGCGCCAGCCCGGGATGCAAGCTGGACGACAACGCAATTCATCTTTCAGCTGCTTCGTTGACAGAGTGCAAATCTACTCGGGACGTAGATTTGGTGCGTGGTCGGCTTGTCGACGACGCGCTTCCTGTGTTGGATACCAAGGCGCTTTTCGAGAGTCAAGCCAGCACCGTCGAGCCATTGCTCGGTGGAGAGAGAGCATCGAAGCGGATTTCCGGAAAAGTCTGGAGACCTCGCAAGAGGACGAAGAGCAAGAGGCATCCAAGCGAGCTCTTTTCGATCTTGAAGCTTATTTGCTGGCCATACTCTGACGTTCCAAAGCGTCTCTAGCTAACGATGTGAGCCTCATTATCTTTGTTATGTTCACAGCGTTGAAGTTCAGCGAAATAGGCATCAAGCAGGTGTTGCGAAGAACTTGTTACCCCCGTGCAATTAGGTTTCAGAGCAAGGAACAGCTGGCAAGTGGCGAATCAGAGCTTTGAAGGTGAGAGTTTGGGGGGCGAATGTGAAAGTGTTGAAAAAATGGCCCGTCGGGGCAAAACTGGGCAAACTCTATAAGGAGAGAGCATCCGATGTGAATCGTCGGCGCCCACTCAAAAAAGGCAAAATTAAGCAGGAGAAAGTCGCAGGCTAGCATTAAGGAAAGCCAAGAGAGCGAAAGAAAAAGAAAGGCTCTCAAACAAAAGCGAAAATAGCCCTCTTTACCATTAGTGCTTGGGCTTGGTCGATAGTCGAGTTATTCTTGGCCTCTTCATCTTCTAGCGAGAAAATGCGGAAAGGCTGAAAATCTTATTGAAGCTAGGATTTCTGCCTGAAAGAACGACGCGCTGCAGAAGCTAAGAAAAGCCTAGAAAGGAAAGCTTTTCAATGCCCGAGGCCAGACATGCGGCTTTTCAATAGAGAGAAAGATGCCCTTTCTGCACTGGCGAACATGCAAGAACATGTGGGGTTGCCGTTTTAGACATAATGTTTTAGTTTGTCAAAAAGTTTCTTGCTGCTGATCTTCAGAGAGGTGGCTTTGTTGCAAAAGAATCGCCAAGAATTTTGACGCGATTATGACGGGCTAAACTTTTCCGCAACTTCTTCACCAACCGCAGAACGGCAATGAAGTGGAAACGTCGACTCTTCAACATGTGCGTGCTGCCCGCTCTTCTCTACGCGGCCGAGACCTGGACAACAACGGAACAACAACTGAGAAGGCTGGCCGTCACGCAGAG
>JAQIXL010001232.1:0-19556 GCA_034700245.1 Poikilolaimus oxycercus
CTTGCAGGTCTTGTTGGCTCGTGAAAGGCTCGCTTCGCTCGCCTTTCACTTCGCCAACTGCGGCCCTTCGGGCCGCGTGCTGGCGGCCGCTTCGCGGCCGCCTGCTTCTCCTCGTCCTCTCCCCTTCTCCTCAGCGCTCATCAACCCCGCTCCTTCTGCTCTCAAATTTTATTTTCCCTGAACAGAATCGCTTCCTTGAGTGATTCTGACCCGCGCAATCGATTCCCCGCACCCGTTTAAACCTAAAAACCCTCTTTCCCACGTGATCGCGCCTCACAGCAGGCCTTGATCTACGGCTTGATCTACCGTTGCTCGAGCTCTCACGAAGCACGCCTTAACAAATCCAATTGTTCCTTTTCAAAACCTGCTCCAATCGCTCGGGAAAGACGCCGCCCCCACTCAGAAGTGCACAGAAGTCACGGCAGACGCGAAAACATACCGACAAAAGAGGTTTCGCGTGACCGGGAAACAAAAGTTGCCTCCACAGACATTCATTCGTGCAGTCTGAGATGAAAAGGAAGACGAGATGTCTTTCAGGTAGCTCTGTTGGCCGTTGAGCTCCTGGATGTGGCTGTGGAAGTGAGCGGAGACGTCGTCGCCCCTTACCTCCTCGAACGTCTGGCAGCTCTCGTGGAACGACTCGGCGACTCGAAGCAGAGTGTGAGGGATGCTGCAGCTCAGCTGCTCACCGATGTCGCCGGCCTTCCAGCCACGTCTCCTGCTGCAAGTTCATTCTTTCTCTTGTGCGATGAACACTCTTTGCCCGGGGTGAATCAAGCGACTCTTGTTTGCCGAAGAAGTGTGAAGGCGGCTCTGTGTTGAGGGATTTTCGACTTGACGTGTGCTCTGGAGGGAGAGAGGCGAGAAACGTCACCGACGCCGTCTTTAGAACAAACTTCGGGGACCTGGATTCTCTTTTTAGATTCGAGGGGCTTTTTGTACGACCATTTGGAGTTCATCCATGGCCTCCCTTCAAGAAGTACAAAAGGAGCCAGGGAAGGGCCGAGGAGGGGCCAGACCGAGAAGGACGCCCAATTACTTTGTTTGCCCTCAGAATCGACGCCTCTTCGGAGGAGGAGAAGGACGAGAAAATCTTCGATTGCCGCCAGTCGACTGTCACTCGGCTCCTTCTCTGCTTGCTGCCAGCCGTCCTCTCTCCAATCAGTCCCCCTCCCCTCCCTCTCCTTCAAGAGTGTACCTAGCGCATTTGGAGCCTCCTCCTCGCTGACCTTTTCTTCTCTCTTCTAATGGACTCTCTGCTTTCAGGTGGTTTTGGACAAGATCAGCGCGGGTCTCGCTCATCGACAATGGCTCGTCAGAGCGGGCACCATGCTCGTCTTGCGTAACCTTCTCGATCTCTAGTAAGTCTTCTTCCTCTTCCTCTTCCCCTTCTCACGCCGCCTCCGACAATTGCCTTCTGAGTCACGCTTATTGTTTGTGAATTCCTCGTCTTCTTCACTCTCTCGATGGTCCTCTCAAAAGACTCCCGAGTTGGGGTTGAATGATTTTTGTGGAGGACTGGCGGATGAGGGCAGATGTGGCAATTACCGGGGGGAGACGTCTCGCCCTCTTCCCTCCTTCGAGTGCTTCCTTGAGCGAGAGGCGAGAGACGTCTTCGATTTCCCGTTCAGTGGACGACACCCCCTGACTCAGCCACGGTCGCCCCCCTCGTCCCTTTCATGGCTGTTTGGATTTGCGTCTCCTCGCTTCTTCTTCCTCTCCTTCTCGTCTTTTGCTCTTTGAGGGCAGTCCTGTTCTCCTTGACCTCGCTTGCGTGAACAACCACGTCGTGGGGAACTTTCACCCTTTTCGAGGACGCCGACTCTTGCTTCCGGGACCAATTGAGTCTCCATTGTCCACCTTCTTCGCCTTCTTCCTCTTCTCTGCGGACTCGAACTCAAATGGCGCTTGCAGTAAAGCGGAAATCGAGTCGCAGGTGAACCGCCTCGTGCCCACGATCTGCAGACTCCTCGCCGATCCCAACTCCGAGGTGAGTCTTCAAAGAAGAGACTAAAAGAAGGAGAGCAGGTGCGCGAGGTGGCCACGACGACCCTCGTCTACATCTTCTGCACCATGGGCGAGGCTTGTGCCCAGAGTGTTCAGAAACGACAACTCGTCCCCGAGAATCGGCAAGTCTTTTAGAAGTCTGAGTGATCTTGACCATTGCGTAGGAGGGAGAGGGGAGATGGACGATGTGGAGGGGCAGAGGGGGGCGCAGGGACCCGTAAATCCCTTCGAGGGCCGCCATCGCCTTCTCCCTCTCGCCACCTCCACTTCACGGTCTCTTCCCCCTTCACCCCGTTAGTCACTCCTCTCCACTAGTATGATTCTTCTCATGAAACACTGCTCCATCGACAGACCAGAGGGGCGTCACCCAATGGAAGTTTCGAAGAACTCGTCTTCTCTCACCTTCTTTCGGCTTTCTCCGTGTCGATCAGTTCAGCCCTTCCTTTTCTGTAGTTTTTCCTCGTCCAGACTTCCCCGTCTCTGAAGGTCGGACAAGGGGGCGAGACTGACATGTCCGTCTTGACCGAGAAGAGGGAAACTTCAATCAGCTATGTCACTTGTCCTATCTGAAAGGGGAGAAGGCGGTCTTTCTCCTTCCACGGTAGTCTTACCCCAACGTGACTTGCTTGCAGACTCGCCATGTTGATGCAGCGCTACGAGGAGACGCTGCGAAGCGGCGGTCCCACGGCGTCCACCTCGTCGGCCGGCAGAATGCCCAGAGCCACCACTCGACGTCTCGAACCACTTCGAAGTCAGTTCTCTTTAGAAATCGCTTCCTTGAACCTCTTATCAAAGTTCAAACTGTAAGAGGAAAAGAGGAAGTTGAGAGTGTTCACATTCTTGTTCTCCATTGGACCCGTTGACCTTCTCCTCTTCACTTTCTTATCGCCAGCTCTTGAGTGGGAAGCCTCAGGGAGCAACCTGGCCACTCCGCAACGGAGATCTTGTCCACGTTCTTCATTCCATCAAGCTTGACGCTTAAAGTCTTCAAAGCGAATATCCTAGAAATGCATTGCCTACTGGACAAGGGAAAGACGCCAGCAGATCATTTGTTTGACACACTTTGCGCGCACTATTCGCGCGCATCCTGTGGAATTTGGCGCGCTTTTGCTTCTGCTTTGTTTCTTCGGGATTTGCTGTTGTTTGTGGGGAGAGTCTGGTTGAGTTTGTCCGTTTGACCTCCTCTACAACCTCATTCTCACCAACTTCTAATCTAGAAGCCTGTCGCCTAACGACAGTCGCTGTAATTTCACTATTGCGTGGTACTAGTTTTCGATTCATTTCCACTTTTACCTCTTGAAGTCGTTGTCGTTGTGTTTCTGTCACTTTACCGCCTAGCACTTCTTCATTTCAGATTGGAAAATGTTCAGGAAGCCGGAGCCGCCGCCGACAAACGGTAAGACTTCTTCATGACACTTTCGCTTTAAAAATTTCCTACAACCTTTTGTTTCTTTGATTTCCCCTTTTATTCGTGCGTGACTAGCCCTAACCCATAGTCCAGTGCTTTCGTTTCTCCTTTCTCGCTGGTGGAACATAGGGCCGTTCCTGTCCGGTCGCCGCTCTCGGTAGCAAAGCCAGCAAGGAGGACCACTAGCAACCTCGTTGTTTGCTTTTGTGGAGCTGTCTCGCGCCTTTTCTCTTCTCGTGCTGCCGTCGCTCTCCCTCGCCTGTCGCTGTCCCCTTTTACCTGGATTTTCCTCCATTTCTCTTCATACCTTTATGCCTCCCTCGAGTACGCCGCTGCGCCCCCAGAAATTAGGTTATGACTAGCGAAGAGGTAGTCGAGCGGAAACCTTGCGTCGTTTTATTGCGATTTCGGTGCCTCTACGCGATAACAGCTGGGAATCTCCATGCGTGTTTTAGTGTTTGTACTTTTTCTGATAGGCCCTTCTTACTTCCTCTTCAACAGCGCGCATTAGTAGCGGCCTTTGTTTTTCTCCAGATTTTGTCGAAGCGGATCTCTATTCTCTCTTTCACAACACCATCAGTGTCTGCTTTCGGGGTTTTTGTGGTCGCCACTGGCCGGAGGCGGGGGGCGAGGATTCTCCCTTCTCTCTGGGGGAATAGATCGCGATCGAAGAGCGGCCTCTTCTACGAGTGACGCGTAGCTCTGATGAACGGCACGACATTCCCATTTGTCATTTCTACTCTTCCTTACAGTCTTGCGTGTATCATCATGGAGGTTGATACGAATCCATGCCGACTTTATCCTTGTCGGTTCAGCTTTAAGCGATGCGATCATGGGGAGGCAGAGCGCGCAGCTGGATGGACGCACGATATGGCCCTCGGTCGCCGTGTTCAATTCGAGTTCCATGAATCGTTGAGTAGCCCCACTTTGCCGCCGGCGCCCGACGTCGTGCCGAACAACGTGCTCTGCGAGCGCCCACCGCTTTGGCGACGCGCGTTCCGCCTCGATTGATGGGTCGGAGGTGTCTCCTTGTCTCTCTCTGCCTGTGGCTCCTTGGGTTCGCCGCTCTTCGTCGTCTTCTTGATTTATTGCCTTCGAGCACGTCTTCGCAATTCTTGCTCTTTTTTGGCGACGAAAGGGAAACGGAGCACACTGATTCGGGGCTCCGATGTCTGAGGGGCGAGGCGGCGGTTGGGGCGCTCGCTTTGGTCGTCGGCACACCAACCAACGCGTTCTCTTTCGCGAAAGGTCGTCCAGCCCGCCGAGAGACCTTGAGGGGGATTCCACCCGCCAGCGCGACGGCGCGGAGAGAGAGGCGCATGACGATCATCTCTTCGCCCTCGTCCATCGCCATAATGACGAGTCACTTGGCGGTGCGCGTTCAACAAGTCGTTTCGGGTGACGCCCCCCAATTTCGTCCTTCTCGTTCTTCTTTTTTTTTATTCTCTGCAAGTGCTAGCTCGCCGACCGCGAAATGTTTACATGTTAGATTTCAAGCTTCCTCAATTCTTTCCAAAACTTGGCAGAAGAAAGGTTTCGTATGTGGGACCTAAAGAAGGATTTGGGAGAGGGAGCCTCAACACCAGTGTGGGGTTTCGGCCTTGGAATCAATGGAGGGCCAGGAGGCGGCGAGACGAGACGAAGAGGGGTCGAGTCCCTTCTCTTCGTGTGCATGCGCCGCCATGCTCAAGCACGCGTTCAATATTCTTCTTCACCAAATATACTGGGTCTTTTCTTCATAGACTCATTGGTCAACGCTCTTTCAAGCTGACCCTTTGAGCGGGAACGTGTGAATGTCACCTCTCGTTGGCGTTGGTCAAATCACGTCGAATCGTAATAAAATGATCTCCAGAGCGGGTTCAGGTAGCGCGCCCACCTTGGCCACCCGGATTCGTTTACATTGAACGTGTGCAAGGGCTCTCAGGCTGAGCGGAGCAGTGTCCGCCCGCTCTTCTCGCCCTTCGGCGCTCGGCCCCAACCGGTTTTTATATGCCATCGACATCCGTCGCCATGTCTCGTTGGTCGATTGGCGCTTTCCTTGTTACTAGTCTCGTCCTTCTCCGCCCCTTCCCTCATCTCTTTTCTCTACATGTTCCGGTTGCGAAATCAACCGGTAGCAGGGACGTTCTTTCTGCGCGCACTCATCAATAGAACGTGTCAATTTCCTCTTTTCAAAGAAATACTTATTCCGTTTAGAATCTAATTTTGAGTCTTTTCAATAAAGTTATTGTGGTTGTTTGCAGGCCGCCAAGGAACGAACGGCGCTGGATTCGGCATAGAGGACGCGGAGAACTTCCTCGTGCCTTCCTACCCGCCCTCAAGAGCCATCTCAGTTCCGGCGAACAAGCGTGTCCCCGGCGGCGTGACCTCCACGCCCGCCGGTTCCTCCATCGCCGTCACTGCAAGAAATGCAGGTGTGTCTTGCACGGTTTATTTCCTTCACTTTTTTCTTCTCGCTATTCATAACTAACCAAAGCTACTTATGGGGTACAGGTCCTGGTGACCTTCCTCCTCTTCCGCCGCTTCCTAAACTCTTGATGACGCGCAGACACAGCGCTCCATTCGGTATATGCACCTCTATCGTGACATTTTCTTGTCTTTGTGAGCCTGATGCTGTCTGCATCGCGCACATCTCCTTTGTTTAGCACGCTGCTTTATAACTGCTGGGCCCCCTTTGAGCCCGCAGCGCTGGTCATACAGCGACGGTTGTTGAAGCTTTCAATATTCGATGCAACAAAGAAATCCCGTTTGACGAATGACTTGCAGGTTCTGCGGGTGCTGTGAAGGACGACGATTTCAAGAAAGCCTTCACACAGGTTCCGAAATGCGAGGTAAGTCGTTGTTGTTAGGGAAGCGTGAAGGGGAATTAAAGATCGGCATACTTCTTCGTTTGCTATGAAAGAATGAAAGAACAGCTGAAGCGAAATCGATACATGTGCCGGTGGTCGGCAAATATTCAAGTATCCCTTGGCGGCCTTTCCTCTTCTTTTTTTGCCCTCTCTTTTTCTCCATGGGAAGAGGGAGGAAATTGTTGGTTGGGCGTTTTAGCATCTCGAAAGCAATGAAAGAAAACGAGGATTGAGAAAGCATTGATTCACGGAATGCTCTTTTAGGTCACATCAGCCAAAGAACTGGCTCAGAAAATGGAACAGATCCGTGCAACTCTGGCCAACGCCAATCTGGACTGGGATCGGCGAGTGAATTCGGTACGTTTAAGTTCTACTGTTAAACCATAAATTTTGTTTGTATCTTTTGTTTCATTGCTTTATTTCAGCTGAAGATGTTGAGAGCGGTGTGCCTTCATGGTGGAATGGACTATGAAGAGGCGCTCGTCACCGAGTTGCTCACCTTCGAAGCAGCTCTTCTCACGTCTGTCAAGGATCTTCGCTCACAAGTCTGTCGGGAAGCCTGCATTACTGTCTCGTAAGTCTCGATCTGTTGCGGAAAATAGTATTTTTACTTCAGATATTTATGTGAAACTTTTGACATCCGGATTGTGAAAGTGGTTGAGGCGGTTCTGCCACCACTGCTGAATTTGATCCAGAATTCAGCCAAGGTTATGGCCTCGTCAGCCAGTCTCGCGTGCCAATACATCGTTCGGGTAATTCTCATCTTTTCTGAAAACAAAGTCTTTTGTTCTCTTTTAGAACGTGCAGACACCAAAGATCCTTCCAGTCGTTGCAACCGGCATGTCATCAAAGTCGCGAGAGATTCGCCGACAGACGACGGAATTGATTGTCACTATTCTTCAATCATGGGACCCGAAACTGCTCGAGAGGAGCTTCACGTTGATTATTGATTCCATCAAGGTTGGCTTTCCAAATTTCTAACAAGTTTTGTCCGAATCTTCAGAGTGGTCTTAATGATGCCGATCCAGGAGCACGCACAGCGGCTCGAAATGCTTATCAATTATTGGACCAGAACTTTCCGAAACAAGCCCAATATCTCTTCCAGGTAAAACTTCTCTTAAGCTTGGCTCGATGGGTTTGTAACCCAATAATAAACAAACCAAAAAAGCCCAATAACCAAACCAAAAAAAGGGTTTGTAGACACTGGATCCATCGAAGCAAAAGGCTCTTCAAGGCCACGTCTCACAGTCGTCGTCTTCTCAGTCAATTGTTTCCGAGAAGGATTCGTATGCTTTCACGCATCGTCCTGGAACATTTGGATTGCAAAAGCAGAAGTGTAAGTGCGCGTTGATTGTCATAGCAAGCAACGTGGTTTCAGCATATTATGCGGGTCGTTCAACAAGTGAGATTGATCCGACGGCTGCCCGTCGTGCGCTCTTCACGCCGCAGAGAGTCAAACCTCCAGTGGCGCCGGGCTCATACAGTTTGTTTCGTAGTACTTATCCATTGAATGATCTGTCGTTTCAGTGGCTCGCAAGACGCCGCAGAGAGTGGTGAGCGCGACACCAACGAGACCAACCGCCACCCCATTGAAGCCATCGTCTGCCTCGAATTCAAGTGGAGCCATCTCTCAACGTGTGTTTTCTTTCTCAGTCATTTCCTCACCTCAAACTTTTAATGCATGCTTCTTTCACGTGATATTTCTCTTTGTGAACGTCCTGTGCAATGGAGTGTGGTGTTGGTGGCTTTCAGCGGGCTCTCGGAGCAACTCGCCTTCGCGGCTTACCACTTCAGCGTCGTCGACTGCCGTTCCGGGTGTTCTTCGGAAGTTTTCGGGGAGCATCATGCGGCCACCGAATCTCGGAGCGACTCCGCCCCGTCGAGGACCCGCCTTGCGTGATCCAAGTCCGAAGCGATGTTCGTTTCATTCTTTCTTCTATGTATTTCCGCAAGCTTCTTTGCCACTTTCGAAACTCTTTTGAGTCGTGAAGTTGAAGTTTGCTCAGCATGGCGTCTGCTGGCGTCGATTTCTTTTCACTTCAAGATCACCGATTTCACCCATGTCTTGCTAGCGCTTTGCGTAATCGCAAAATTATAGTTGGTCTTGGTGGAACATCGAGCCTAGCATCCCGAGTCAATGGAGGCGGCAGCCGTGTGTCTGATGATGCCAACTTCCTCACGGACGACTTCGCAAAGCTTGGCATCGATTCCGAAGACGGTCTTGGATCACGGCATCTCGAGCCGGCCCTCGCCTCGGCCCTCGCTGCAATGGCGTCGAATTCGGCAGAGGAGAAGCGGCGTGGTGTCAAGGCGATTCAAGCGATCGCCAAGTCGGGAACGAAGCTGGATGCGAACGACTTGAAAAGGGTGACGGACTCGATGAACAAGCTCATTCAAGAAGGGAACCACAAGGTTTGCGAGAATATGTTAACATTTATTTGGATATTTAGGTGATGCCGGTGATTTGCGAGGTACTCATCGATATGGCGAGGGCTTGGAACGATCAACTGGAGAGCTGGGTCTACGTTCTCCTCCATCGTCTCTTCGCCAAGGCTGGAAACGAGATCCTGCCCACAGCTCAGGTTTCTTTCTCTTCTAAAGTCAATTTAATTGTCTAGAACATGTTGAAAGAAGCCATGGCTGGCATTCGAACCGCCTTCGATCCGAACGTGCAGCTCCTCGCCGTCTCGCGCTACATTCAAGACCCGGTAACGCTGTCGAGTCCCAAGGTCTGCCTTCTAACTATCGATCACCGCCTATCTCTAGGCAAAGTGTGCCGCACTTGACTATCTGCACGAGCTGTCTCAAGTGATGGGATCCACGACGGTGCTGAACAAGAGTGAAGTCCGGTCAGCGATCGTCAGGATCTTCAACTGGATCAATGACCCCAAGAACCAGACCAACGGCCTCGCTCAGGTTATCATTTCTAGTTGAAGAGAACTCGGTTCAGAAGGGAGAGCGCGCGATTGCTGACCTCTTCGCTTTGAACACATCGGATTTCTCGGCGATCCTCGCCACACTCCCAAACGAGTGGAAAGAGCAAGGTCTTCAGCTTCTCAAAGCGTCTTCGCCTACCACCAACGGGTACGCTTCCACAGATCACATTAACCACAATGAAAAGTTTGCCAAAGAACGGCTGTGAGGTCACTCAAGAGCTTTTTTGCCAATAGAAGCCATTCCTCACGACGTTCCACGCGTGACTCTTCAGAAATGCACGCGCGTCTGCATCAGGGATGATCCTCAGAGAGGAAGCGATCCATAGCTAGCCGGCCTCTTGTCTCGCCCCCTCTTTTTATCATTGCGCGGCTATTGACTCAGTCAGCGGGAGGGAGCTCATTCCCTTTGACATTTTGCCTTGTAACGCCATTCAATTGCAGGTTCTCGGCTCGTGACGAATTGTCGGAGATGTCAGCCCAGATCAACGAGTACGTCACTTCGAGGACGAGCCAGAGCCTTGCGGCTTCGCCGTCTGCGAGGAACACAAGCAACGGCGGAACTGCATCCTTTTCGACGGCTCGCTCCTTCCAGACCACTTCTTTCAATTCCTCTTCGGGTAATGACTCTGCATCGGACATCCGAGCTCTGGTATGAAGACGCGAAGGTTTTGTAAATTGAGTGCTTTGTAGACACCTGTAGAGGACACGACATACCTGGCACGAGACGTGGTGAAGCAAAACGAAGTGATCAACGAGTTCTTGGGAGAGCTGAACAACCCGGATCGGGACAACAAGAAGGCGCGTGTCACGGCGCTGCACCGTCTCTCGCAGATGCTCGCCGATGGCTCGCTCACGCTCTGGGAACAACACTTCAAGTCGCTTCTCTTCGCCCTCATGGAGCAGATGAAGATCGAGGACGAAATGATCCAGAAGCTGTCCCTGAAGCTCCTTTCAAAGATCTGGTTTGCTTCGCTAGCTTTCTAGATATAAATTGTTTCAGCTTAGCGCAGGCTGCGCGCTTCTATGAGTTGGCGGAGATGTGCCTTTTCCGCGTGCTGCAACTCTCAGCAAGCAAGACGACGGCTGTCGCTACGGCAGCGGACGAGTGCGGACGCGTCCTTGTGACGCATCTCCCGACGAACGTCTGCATCCGCACTCTTCATTCGTTAATAACCACGCAGGTAAGTTCAACTCTGCTGCTCCCACTCCTTTTGTTTTCTAGGATGAACCACGAATCCCGGGAGCCTTGAAGATGCTGACCCGTGGAGTGGAGTCAATGGACGCGGAGGAGGTGCTGCGCTGGTTGCCGGACGTCGCCCCGGCCGTCGTCTCGGTATGCTTTCTCTTCATGCACAATGAATACTATTTGACAGGCTTACCATCACGAGTCGAGTGGCGTCAGGAAGGCGGCGGTCTTCTGCCTGGTGGCGCTGATGAACAAGGTCCCGGAAGAGCTGAAGCCCTACTTGGAAGGTCTGGAGAAGGCGAAGTTGACATTACTGGATGTCTATGTGCAAAGGGCGCAAACGTCCTCGAACCACTTCTAAGAATTTCAACTTGTACTATTGTCTTGTGGTCGCTGATTGTGATGGCGGCAGAATAAAAGGGTTTGTTCCGTTCTTCTCGAAAACTTTTATTTGTCTCCTCTGAAAGCATTTATTTGGAAAGAGCTCAAATAGATTGCGTCGATGTGATGAGATAGTCGATGTCCGTCGAGTCGCGGCCCTCGAGGAGAGTCGAGTCGAAGACCTCAGGTGGCCAGGCGATTCGAGCCTCCTCCGCCGCCCGCCTCTCTCTTCTCTCCTCGTCCCGTTGTCTGAAACTTGTGAAGATGAAGGGCATCCTCACCTGAACTTGTCCCATTCGGCGAGTAGTCGCCGACTTCTCTCCGGCTCTTCGATGAGACGCGACTTGAAGAACTCGCGCTCCTCGGCTTCTCGAGACCTGGCTGTTGCCTCCAACTCGCGCAGACGTGCCAGTTCTTCCTCAGTCTCACTGCAAACCTTCTCCTCACAGAGAAAACGAACCGAATTCGTTGCTCGGCCACATTAGCATCTTGATCGGAATCCGAAGCGGCGGGCACCTCGACGGCCCTCGCCAGCTCGCGGCTTTCTCGAAGCTCGCGAGTCCGTCGTCGATGTCGAGCCCTGAAGCTTTTGAGTGAAGAAGGAAGACGAGAGACCTCTCGGCCTTATGGACGTCCCTCTCGTGGACGGCGAGTTCCTTCTCGAGATGTTCGAGTTTCCTTCTTTCCACTTCCACCTCGAGCTGCGACTCCAACTCCACGATTGCCTGTGTCAGTTTCTCGTTCTTCGCCCGTTCTTCCTCCAGCATTCTGCCAACTTCTTCCATTCAACTGAAGTCTCACCGTGTAGCTAGCTGACGAACGATCTCTTCGTCTCTTAGGGCTTGTCGCTCGTCGTCGAGGATCTTGCCGAGTCGAAGGTTCTCCGATTCGAGTGCCAGTCTCCAGGAGAGAGAACGGTCGCCGTTCGGAGCAGCCGTCGCCGCGAGTCGTCGGTCGGCGTCAAGGAGCGCCCTCCTGGTGCAGCACTCCATGGCTCGCCGCATGTCTGCAGTCTCAGTTCTTCTTGTCTTTCCTCGTGAAGGGCCCTCTAACTGCTCGGAGGAAGGGGCACTAAAGTCTCACTCCTGATCATCACTTGGCCGAGACGCCAGTCGAGAGAGAGATTGAAGGGAGAGAAGAGTTCAAGTGTGAGTGACCGCCGATCTGACAAAGCGCGTCTTCTTACAGCGAGTGAATGGCGACGCGCGTGGACTCCCGTGGCTGCCCCTTCCACTCTCATTTCAATAGACCCCTCGAGACTCTTCAATGTTTTGATTCACACCCCGTTCGTTATAAATGAGCCCCTCTCGTATCGCTGTCACTTGAGGGAATCGAGAGAAGACCGACTACAAGCAGCCTATCAAGAAGTGTAAGGCTTCTTCCTCCAAGAGAAGAGTGCATTTTAAGAAGGAGTCTTGTCTCATCCAGCTTCTCTGATGGACAGCACACGAGGAAAAAGACTCCACCGAACGGCTGCCACACTCCCGCTCCCCCTTCGAGTCCCTCCCGCCTCTTCCCCCACTACAACTTTATCTTCTACTTACGACTGGGGCTGAGGAAGAAGAAGAAGCTGTGAATAGCGTACCGGCCAACCAGTGATCTCGGGCGAGGCCGTCGAGGTGGGCGAAGTGGATCTTCCTCGAAGACTTCTTCGTGCCTCCTTCCACTCTCCACAGATAACGATCATCCTCCACTGGGCCAATCTGAACTTTCTTCTGTCGATCAAATGAATGAAGATGTCTGAGCAGGGCGTTTTGAAAACATTCCAGCAAGAGGGAGAGGGGTGGGGCTGCAACTCTTCTTCCCTCTCCTCGAGTAAACAAGCAGAGAGAATGCTCGAATTTCAGTCTCTTCTCTCTCTTCTCTGGGTTAGAGGGAAGGAAGAGAGTGAGGATGAAGGTGAAACAGACTTGAAGTTGGCAATCCACGTCCAAGGCGAACGAGACTCGATTCGTCAGTTCGGATTTCCTGTGAAGAGGCCAGACATAGATGCAGCCGGGAGCGAGGGTTACCCACGCTGGTCGCCATCTAGACTTCTCTCTTCTCTTTGAAGACTTCAAACCTGGTGGCGCTTGTTGAGCATTGAAGACAAGAGACCCGACTGCCGCTGCGTTTTCGATAGAGGAGAAAGCCCTGTAAAGGGAGAAGGCATAGTTGTTTGTCACATAGAGTTATTCGCTTCGAGATCCTCGCGAGGGTTTTTCGAGTGCCCCGGGCAGTTGAAGAGTGGAGTGACGCTCTCTGTGAGAGAACCCATTGAAAGAGGAAGGGCGGCAAGTGGACAAGGAGAAGAGAGTGGAGCTGGGAACTGCCTTCACTCTCACGAACCTTTCGAATTATCTGAGAGACAAATCGGTCGAAGACTCGATCGACGACGGGCTCGAATTGGGTGCGGTCTGTGAAGAACATCTGAGTCTTATCTCTTTGTGTCGAGGAAGAGGAATACCTGGACGAGATAGAGGAAGTCTCTGAAGGAGACAGTCGGAGTCTGGATGGGGAAGAGGGCGTGCGCCGAGCCTCGGATCCTCATCTCTCGGAGGAGTTCGCCGAAGAGGAAATGCGCTTGAGTCGGGGAGATGAACGCTGAAACCCTTCTTCTCCTTCAATTCGCCGTTCATTCCACGAAAGAGGTTTATAAAAGGCGTTTTTCATGTTCTTTTCGAGAGAAGGAAGAAGAAGAAGGACGGTGAGGGGTCTCAGATCGTCGCCGGCTGTTGACCGAAAGGCTGAGTCGGACAAGATTTTCGCGCCTCCGTCCGCCTCCACGCCCGGCAGCTCATCTTCTTCTCTCTTCTCTTTTTCTTCTTTGAGGAGAGAATGAAGAAGAGCGTCTTCCCCCGCACTTCAAGACCGATCAAGGTTCAGATAACGTCATCTCCTCTCTTCAAGTTGTCTGGAGCTGAATGGAACTCGTTGCACAATGGGGATATTCTTTGAGAAGAAGAGGAAGAAGAAGCTTGACTCACGATGCTGCGACGAGGAGGGCGTCTCGACGGGCGTCTCCCAGGCCCGTTCCTCCGACGATCCGGCGAAGACACTGAAGAGGCGGAAGAGACGCAAGAAGAGCGGGTCGCTCAGTCTCAAACATATTTCAAACGAGTTGAGAGGGAGAGGGAAGGGGACTCACCTTGCATCGTCGTCCTTCGTCATGACGGCTGGCAGCAAGAGAAGGGAAAGGGGAAGATGAGACGACGACCAAGGGGATCAGAGGGGACACCGGCTGGTCCCAACTCCTTTCTTCTTCCTTCTTCTTCTTCGACTTGTGTGTGGATAGTCCCGTTGAGGGAGTCTCGGGGGGCGGCGGCCGGTGGCGGGAGAAGAGGAGCCCCTTCCTCTGCCGTGTTTTTGAAAAGAGGCGGTCCGCGGTGCGGGAAGCGGGGGGCAAGCGGCTCGCGGGAGCAGCTGCTCGCCTCGCCGCCGCCGTCTCTCGCCCCGAGGACCGCGAGGTGGTCGGGAGAAGGACTGCGACAAAGATCTCCCACTTATTTATATCTCTTCTTAATCATCGTATAATGAACCAGAATGGAGCTAGCAGTAAAAAAAGAAAGGAGGAAGCAAGAGTAGAAATGGGGGAACGAAAAGACGCAGTGGTCCTCGATGGCCCTTCAGTCTCCCGGGCGATTTGAGGTAACTCGAGGAGGCGCCACTTCTCCCCTGGCCACCCTCCCCTCAAGGGCTATAAAGTCAATGTGAAGAGGGAAAGGATGGCATGGAAGCTGGGAGGAGACTGGAGAAGAACCGAGAATACCGACCTTCTTGAGGAAAACAAGGTTCGAGGAGGCGTCCTTTCTGCTCAAGCCATTTCTTCGCGGGAAAGTTTCTATTTAAAGACGAGTGACACATCGATATTCAAGTGGAAGTGGAAGGAAGAAGAAAGATCTAGAACGAGCATCTAGACTCGCATCTCTACTTCAGACTGGTTCGTCTTCATCATCTTCACCCTCTCCTCAAAGTTGCTGCAACCATGCTGTTCATGAAGCTTCAAAGGTTTATTATCCTCTTCATAGAGAAAAGGTTCAAGGCTCAAATGTGGGTCCAAGATCGTAATTGGGATATCCGACGGGTCGAAGATAGAGCTGCGCGTCGAACACTGGCACATTCCAACCGACGAAGTAGTAGTCCGAAGAGTCGAAGGCAGCCGTGTCCTGAACCTTCCTTCTTCTTTTCAAGGACTCTCACCTGAAGGACCCCCGTGGGATTGACATTGCCGCATCGTTGCTTGTTCGGGAACCACCAGCCACGGTTTAGATACATGGCCGAGCCTGAAACTTGATGAAGAAGAAGAGAGCTGACATTTCACAGGAGAGGAGTCACGGTCGAAGGCGAAGAAGGACGGCCCGTCGCCACTCAGATCCCACAACGCCCACGGGTCACAGTTCGAGGTTGCACAGGATGCCTGGAAGAACGTCGTCTTCAAAGAAGAAGGGATACTTCTAGTAGAAAGACTGCGTAGTTGGTCGTCACATCACGGACGATGATCTGGGGATAGATGTAGGAGGTCGTGACATTCGAAGGATAGGACTGGACATCCACTCGGAGACTGAAAATAACTTGGAAGAAGACGGGAAGAGAACTTCATCTCCTGATAGTTGGTGAGACCGTGGATGAGGGCGAGGCCCAGCCAGTTCTCTCTCTGAGGTCCGAAGCCCGCCTCGTAGTCGGCGAAGGAGAAGGAGTCAGAGGAAGAGGTGCCCGCCGGGTCGCTCAGAAGAGTGTAACCACCATCGTCGAGGGACATCCGACAGAAGACTGTCACCGCCTCGCCTGTCGAGTAGTTGCCGTGGGCGAATGGGGGATGGATTCTGGGACTTCTTTAGGTGAAGAAGGACAAACTGATAGAAGCCATCGACTCGAATTCCATTGAAGATGTAGAGGTCGGCACAGTGACGCTTCGGCATATATGACTGACAGTTTGGATCGCCGTAGAAGTCGCTGCAGATGCAGTAGAAGGAACCTTCAAGGGGAATTATCTTTGAAAAGAGACTTGCCGACGGTGTTGACGCATTGTCCCCGACCGGCATCCGCCCCGCAGACGTCGGGGTCGAGGCATTCGTTGATGTCGGTGCAAGTGAGGCCATCTCCAGTGAAACCGGCGTTGCAGATGCATTGCAGCTGGCCGTCCTCCACCACGCAGCTCCCATACACATCACAACTCGTTGTCTTGAACATGTTCAAAGGATAAAAGGAATTACATTATGGATGAAGGTTCCATTGGAGCAGGTATTCCATTGGGTGCAATTGTTGCTCATCCACGAGAAGTCCGCTAAAAGTCTCTGAAGAGGAAGAAGAAGACGACAAACGAGGATGAGAGTTGCCATCGTCGTCCGTACATCCACATTCTTCAATCCGAATGCAATGAACATGGTCGATCTGTGAATGGGCGTAGGTGTTGTCGATGACATAGCCGAAGTCACAGACACAATCCTCAATGCAGGCTGAAACTCTTAGAAGGACTCTCAGGCTCACGTCCAGAGCAAGTGGCGTTGGGACTGAAGTCATGGACGGCGCAAGAAGGCTCACAGACGCTGGCACACGAAGCGTATTGGGAGTTAGCTGGGCAATAGACCCGACAACCGACGACGTCTCTCCAGTTGGCGAGGTCTGTACCGGGCAAGTCCCTCTGGCACATGGAGACGAATTCTGTGAGGAGAGAGCATTTGGGGAGGCCCGCGCAGGCTCCGCCAATGCAAGAACGATACGCGCCCTGCACTTCCTCTTTCTCTTTGAAAGGGGAGAGCACCTGAATTATGTTTGCTCCGAGGTCTTGACAAGCACTGAAAACTCCGGATCCGTTGGAAGCGTCTGCCACTTCCTGGCACATCTCATTCGCCGCGTTCAGGTTCTAAACAGCTTCCTTCTCTTTGGGAAAGGCAGACGAACGCATGTCCAGCTGATGTTCGTCACATATTCGCCAGTGAAGCATGGTGACTGGTTGGGATAGCCGACCGAGTCGATCCAGGAATCGCCAAAGCGAGCGACCTCCAAGTCTGTCACTCCATTCTCTGTGGGCAAGCGAGTCCCGTTTCTGACCTCAATTCAAGTACAAAGGGAGCTTACATACCTGTAGATTAGGTCGTCGTAGGGGTTATCGTCAATGTTTCCAGCCAAGCCACACAGTTGATTCGGTCCGTAGAAGGTGCCGTTCACTCGTGGAATCGTCACGTAAGTACTCAGTTGACCTAGTCGAACATTCACAAACTGAGCTGTGTGAAGGTAGATTGTTGAGCCCGAGCTCGTGATCGAGATCTACACTTCCTTCCTGCCCGTTCTCATCTTCACTCACAGTCCAGTTCACGGAATTCGGGTAGTAGAAGGGGAGACTCTGGTCGATGCCGTTGAAGCGAACCTTGTACGGGTCCATGTAGTCTTGATGGAAGATGTAGACTGTTTGACCATAGATCTCAAGGAAGATCTCGTCTGGCTCCGCGTGCCTGCTTCTGTGATAAAAGAAAAATGAAGTCAGACATTTCCATGCCGCTGGATGTGGCGCCATTCTTGGCTCGAAGACGGAAAGGTTCGTAGCCTGGGCCGAGCACCACTCCTTCACAGGTCTGCGAGAGAACATACGGACAAGTTCCCTGAAGAAATGCTCAGTTAACTTGAAGAGGGAACGTGACCGACGTCGTAAATGTACCAGAAGCCGTCGAAGGTCATGTAATAGGGATCGAGATAGCTCTCAGCTCCAGCGAGCGAGATGAAGCAGCCTCGGACGAGATCCGTCGGGTCTCCATCGTAGCCGAGGTTGCAGGCGCAGTTCAGACGATGACTCGCCACGAAACAATGAGCATTCGGTCCGCAAGTGTTCGCCGCACATTGAAGGATTTGTTCGCAGTTCTGACCCACTACGTTGCCCGGGCAATTGCAACTAAGTTCTCCCATAAATCAATCTGATTAGCCTTACACGTAGTCGCTGAAGTTGGTGGCGACGCAGATTCCTCCATTCTGACAAGGCTGACTGTAGCACGCCGTGCAGTTGCTCGCCGAGTCGACTTCAAGTCGCGCCTGCTTCTCGTCTCGGAGATGGTCGACAAGTCTCTCGAGAGACTGTCGTCGAGACGCTTCGTGGTCGAGCTTCCTCTGAGCGGCTTGCAACATCACCGAGTGCTCGCTGAAAGATGCCTCAAATCGACGAACTCCAACCCTTCGAGAAGAGTCCAACATGGAGCTATGAAGGCTAGGGACAAGATGAGAAGGGTCCTCATTCTGAAAACGAAGAAAAGTAATCTCATAGCCTAAGAGTACGGTAAGAGAAGTTTGTGGTATTCTCTGAGAAGATTCCCTCATTGAAGCTGCTTTATACGCTGCTTATCTCTGTGAAAGGGGCGTCGCCGCCTCATTCATCAAGAAGAATGGCGAAACTCCACGTGTCTGCCAACCTTTTATGCTCTTTTCATTGCCTCTTTTAGGAGAACGTCCAGTAGATCTAAGAGTATTGCCGGGAACACATTCCTTCGACTTTCAAGAAACATTTTGGCCTGCCACCTTTACACTAACAAGAAGCCTTCTGCAGTTTTCCGCGGGTTTGGCGGCTGAAGTGGAAGTAGCTGCGAGCACTTGCATCCTCCTCTTCTAAGAGTCTTCCTTCTTTCATTTTGCTTCTTCAATGTTTGTTGTGTGAGAAGTGGTTCGTTTTCACGAGGGTTTATGCTGTTTGGGAGAGCGAAGGGCGAGAGGGCTCTCACATGCGGATGCGGCTCTTCTTCTGCTTCTTGTTCGTGAAGGCCTCGCCGCGCGAGCCTGATTTGGGCATGGGATGATCCGTCTGCAAGACCACTTCCTCAAAGAGGAAGAGAGCAAGAGACAGAAGGAGCGGCGAAGTCGGGACGCGGCAGTCCCGTGTGGCGCTCGAGGAACTTGGCCACCTCGGCCATCGAGTAGCGCTCGTTGGGCGAGTCGCACCACGTCTTCGTCTCGATCATCTTCGTCACATCCGACGGCACCGAGGCGGGCAGAGGCATGCGATAGCCCTCCTTTCATTTAGCCCTCCTTCTTTGGCCCTCCTTCACCTAAATCACACAAACTCCCCCTTTCCTCCTCTTCTCATCTTGACATTCACTTCGGCGACAGACATATATGATATATCGGGATAAGGCTCGATGCCGTCCTTGAAGATCTCCCAGCACATGATTCTTGCCACTTCCTTCTCATCGTGGAAGGCAAACCATAGGACCAGACATCTGTCTTCTGCGATTATATCGTCGTACGAAGTGTCTCTGGGGCGAGCCAGCCGATGGGCACTCGCTTCTTCGGGTCCATCTGGTGGACCGTGCCCTCACGAGTCAGACCGAAATCCGAGATTTTCACATGCGGACGCTCCCCCTCAGACATGACATGCCTGGCCGTTGCCGTAGAGGCAGTTGCGGCGGCGATGTCGCGATGGAGGACGGGACGCCAGTGGAGATACTGCTCAATCTCCACCCTTCCCATGTCTCACCTCTAGTCCCCATGCAGCCTGCAGGGTCATTTCAACCTTCCTCTCCATCGGCAGCTCCTGCTGCTTGAGGTAGGAAGAACAACATCAGGGGGGGGGGATATGAAAGATCGTCGAAGGGTCAAGAGAATGCCGAAGAAAGTTCTACACGAGTTCGTAGTCTACACATCATCCATCAGGACGTCCTCTCAAAATAGCCTCGAGTCACTCGTCGTGAAATAGAAGTTCGGAGAGCAATCGAAGAGACGACGAAGAAGGCAGAGTTGGGGGCCGGTTCGCGCCGTCTTCTTTCTGCTCTCTGATTCCTTTCGCTGGCAGTCGTGAACGGCGGAAGGAGGCGGGTCCAAGTTCGAAGATA
>JAQIXL010001233.1:0-19548 GCA_034700245.1 Poikilolaimus oxycercus
CTTTCACGCCTCGAATACTTGTCCGCCTACAAAATATCTACCAACATTACGCCTTCGGGCATTCGCCAGCTCTTGAAGGAGTTCCGAGAAGGAAGAAGAAAAATTTGTAGACTTGCTTTCAGCGTATCGTTACCATTGCAAATGACGGACGACCAGGCACTGCGGGCAGTCCATCAGTGTTCGCCGCTCTGTGTCCCGAATCACAGCCACAAAGAGCAAAATATTCACGGCGAAACGCTGGACTTCTTTATTCAGCGAATGCAGCATAACGACACCGAGTTTTATGTGCATTTCATGGCATAAACAACTGAATGTGTACCTTGGTTTGTCACGCCTTTTTTGGGTGTAATATTTGCTGCATAAAAAGTGTACGAAAAGAAAGGTATGTATAACGAGAGCTGTAGTGTTAATAGCTACGCTATTATTGTAGTAACGAAGAGATCGTTAAAAAAAGTGCGCGATTTTGGCGCTGCTTTTCAGAGCTTTTTTTCAATCCCTCAACGTTCAGTCGTTTCCGTGGACGCACAATCCCCCAAAACGACTCTGAAGACGTCTGGACGCCAGCGATCGTCTAATCTCAATGCGTCACCTAAAGCTTGATTTGGTCACGCCTTTGGCACACTTTTGAAGTCTAAGTTTGACCGTGACAAAGGTTTTTCTCCGTCTTTTGCGCTAATTTGATAACCCAGTTGTAGCTCGTCACCAATAAACGCGCAGAGCATGTTAGTCTCCGCTTGCGTGTTTATCAACTTTTCGCGTCGTCACGCTCTTAGGGTGCATTTATCCACTTTTTCTAAATCTGAAAACACTGCTACAAAGCTGGAATCCTGTGGATGCTCTTACAAGTAGCACTGTCGGATTGTTTTTGATTGCGTTTATTTCATGTACAATACTTTGTACTTCGAACTTCCCGGCCATGACGCTTCGTTAACACGAACCCGCCAGTGCTAACAAGTGCGTATGACGATGAATAAAACACTATTTCGGCATTCTTCCATGATGGTTCTTCTTGCTGACGAGGTGCTCTTTCATATTCTCCTCTTTCTAAGCCTTTTCGATCTCCTCCCGGTTGAGCGCACTTGCAAGCGCTTCTTTTCCTTCATCCGGAAAAATCGAAGTCGTCTGACGAGTGCTAACAATAAGATATTCATTGCGTTAAAAGTAGACGCTTTGTCTATTGTTCTGCATCCAAAAGGCGACGACGATCCCTATCGTAGAACTGGGATGAAATTGAACTTTCTTTCCGCCGGTGGAAGTGCTGCGTCCCATTTGAACATCGACTCGTACTGCAGCGATGCAGGGCCACACATTTTTGAACGAGGAGATAAATGCAAAAGTGTCTCTACCAGTAAACCTTGGGAGTTGCTTGCAGACTCCCTCGGAAGCGTCTTCCGTAATGTCGATATCCATTGCTTGCAGATTGCAAACACGCGCAAAGAATTGGGCCTCACGAAGCCAATCACTTCGATTGATCAGTTGTTTGTGCGAACGAGTTTTCTTAGCGAGAAAGGAACAATTGAGATTGCGACGCGACCGTTATACGAATCCTTAGATGCTATTGAGAAACTGACCTTATCTAAAGTTTCATCTGGCCTGACCGACGAATATCTACTAAAATCGTTTACTCACCTCGAGGACTTGTATGCTTACAAAGTACCAACGACGATAACACTAACTGGCATTAGACAACTTTTGGAAGAATTTCGCAGTGGGCATCGAAAAATTCGTGGATTTGTCTTTAGTGTGAGCTTGCCAACTCATATCAGCGATGACGATGCCGTAAAACAGGTCCACAAGTGCACGGCTTTGTGCAAACCAAACCCGAAACACTTCGAGGAAAGCGTCAACGGAGAAAAACTTGAAGTCGAGATTTTTCGCTACTACAATCACAAAGATTTTTTGGTGCATCTTCATACGAAAAACGCAGGATAATTACTTTTTTCATTGAAAATTTTTCGTGAAGTACAGATTGTCATTTGGTGTTGTATCTTCATAAGCACTCTATGAAGCCGTTGTATGGGCCGCGTCAAGTAAACAAGGAATATTACCTTCCAAGCGCATTTTTCTTAAGCTATTTTTTGTGTCTGTGTCAATAAAAATCATGTTAACGTTGTATGCGCCAAGAACTGACGGCGTATTATGTTTGAGAGCTCACAATCAGTGTAGTCTCGTGCGCGGAAAGCATCGAGAGAGGGATCATGCATGTACTACGATAACGCTACAATAACAATTCTTACAACTTCACGACTCGACTTGAGCTCTTCTTACAATAATCTGGGTACGCATTTAGAATACGGTCGACTTTGTTTGATGTTCTAAAAATGTACCTTGCCTGTGGTAAAAAAACGGAGTTTCTATCGTCGCACCCGGCGCAAAGCACCGGGGTAAGTTTCCTTTGGTGGGGCCCTTTTACTCTCCCTGATTGTGAGATCTGAAAACTTCACGTTCTCGAGTCACAAAGAACCGTTTGAGGCGCTCTAAAGTGCATCATCAATGCGACTACCTTCTCTATATGCCAGCGTTTGAATCTCAGAAAAAAGTGAAATCTCAGCCGAGAACTGAAACTTTTCAAAGTTCTCCAATTTTTTCCGTTTGTTTGTCACGCAGAAGATTCTAGAAGCTTTGTTTGTACCTCATCATTTGAACCTCATTACTACGTCCCGTCACATTCAAACGCTGTTACTACTGGGCAGTGATTTGGCACGTTTTAAGACAGTCGCCTAGATGAATCCGTGTCGAAGAAGTTTAAACGGCGGAGAAGAATGCTGTCGGCAATTATTAGATGATCTCTTTAAGGAAACCATCTGATTCGGTCTTGAATAAACGTTTTACCCAAAAGTGTTTCTCAGACAATTTGGACAGTTTTTGAGGTATCGTCAAATTCGACGATTTAAGTTTCATCTGAGGGTAACGACACCAACGTCGAGCGTAGAGATATCGAAAAGACCTTCCCGACTTCCCGAGTATACGTGTTTGGTCCTTCCGAGTATGACACTTGTTTGGTACTTGTTTGGAACTGATTAGATGATAGGTTTATTTAGACACAGACGCAGACAGACAAAGTATTACAATAATAATCCTTTCCTTCATGCGAAGCATTTTATATAGGGCCACTATGTTCTCATCATTCTATCGTGGGAATGGGAATGCGAATGCCAAGACACAAGACACTCCTAAGAGAGAAGAAAATTAAATCGAAAGTTACAGTAGAGAAATGGAAGAAGCAGACGAGGGAGTCAAGTATTGGAAGGGTGTTTGGCAGTCATTCCTATGAACCCTTTGAGTAATTGCGCTGATGTTGCCATAGAACGCCGGAGACAGGTTGTCGGGCAGGACGACAGCAAAGTCTGTAGCCGGGAGGCGGCGGCTTGTGATTGTACGTCGGCGTTGGCAAGTTCTCGCCTGTCTTCAGTGATAGACAGACTTTTACTCGAGAAAGGTTCAGAGGTCCGACAGTGCTGCAGACGGGTGAGGAGTCGGAACGGGTGAGGAGCAATAAGAAACACAACGAGTGAAAGATCTAAATGTTGACTAAAATACAAGATTGTAAGAGAAGAGAGGAGAGATGTAAGGCAGTAATTATTATAATCAAGAAGTCGTAAGGTGATAATTAAGTAATCGTCAGATGTTATGATGTAATAAGTTATGAATTCATCAGTATTGTGTCCGCCATGAATGAATCCAGACCATGCAAAGCAAGATGATGAGTTTGTCCAAGTGGAGTTTTCCCGCAAAGGCAGCAATTCTTGTTGGACCTGCAGAATCCAGCATGTCTCGATCCGAAACAGCGGAAGCATAGCCGAAGACGAGCCACGACGTTGACCCTTTGATACAAATGGGGATAACGGGTACACAACAAGGGTGTGTGGCTATAATAATCACTGTCAGGTTCGTAGTAATTACACCAAATGCAGTCAATTGATTCGGAATGTTGTCGGGCTTCCAACTTGGTGCGATTCCTTTTAATAAAATCGTTAAGTTCGAAAGCTGCCAGACGAAGACGATCGTCACGCTCATCAGCAGATAACGGGGGAAAGGTTGGTGGATATTCTTGGCGAGGAGCTTTGGGGTCAGTGGGAATCGGCTGATCTGCCGGAGCAGGGGGAATTATATTAGGATCGAAGTTTATAAGCACTTTCTTATTTCCGTACGTGAGGTGCTTGTTGGTAACATTGGATACGGTTGCAACGGAAGAAGGCAGATGAGAAGAACCGTAAGAACCATAAAAAGAAGAGGAAGAGGAAGCAGAAGCGCCGGAAGAGCTTGGCAACAAAGCATGAGTGGATTTGGTAGCTTCTGAATATGTTTGTTGCACGTACTTCTGTTCTGCCCAGTACTGTGCAAGACCAACCGACGACTGAAGAATTTTCAGTCGCTCTTGTTGCTTACAAAGTTCCTCGTGCTGTTCTTTAAGAAAGGCTTTAATGTCGATCAGGGACTGAAAGGAAGGGTGGGTAAAGACCTTAGGGACTTCAACAGGAAGTTGTTGCAGACAGGAAGTAAGCATATCACGGAGACCTAAGGTTAAGGATGATAAATCGTTAAGTAGAGCCACGTCTTGGCAATGACGAAAAGAAGCCTTATGAGCGGCTACTATCGCAGCTGTTTTGTCATTCAAGGACTGAAGGGTGGCCTTGGAGCTAACTCGAAATGCAGTACATGTAGTTGTAATAGAGTCCAGAAGAGTAGAAAGTGGAGGTTCCGACGCGAGATCAATTTTTACGTTGACGTTCTTGGCCTTGGTATCGCCGGAAGAGCCCGTAGGACGAGGTGGTGGGGGTGGTGGAATAGCATCAGAGATCTTGGAGGCCTTTGGAATAGTCGGAGGATTAGGAGAAGCCTTCGGAGTAGCCGAGGGAGTAGGTGAAGTCTTAGGAATAGTTGAAGGAGTAGGTGCCGCCTTCGTAAAAGTAGAGGGAGTAGCAATAGGTTTCGGAATAGTAGATGGAGTTGGAGGAGTCGCTTGAGAAGGAAGAGAGGAATTCGAATGCGACTCAGTATCCGCAGTATTCGCACTATCAGCAGTGGTAAGAGAGGAAGGAGTATCAGAATCCACTGTGGTTGAAGTAATCGCAGAAGAAGTGTCTGCAACCATCGTGGCAGAAGTAACGGTAGAAGAAGTCGGAACGGACGTTTCCTTGACAGGAGCCGACACAGAATCGTGTAAAGAGGGGGTAATCAGTTTTTTAATCAGAGATTTCGAAGAATCAGTTAGTAGTAATGGTTTATCAAGTATCGAAGTCTCTCGAGGAGGCGATACAGCTTTCGCAGAGCGAGGAGCATCGATGAGTGGAGAGGTAGAGCGCTTGCCTTTGTTCTTTTTAGGCAGTTTGTTCAGGGGCAGGACGGGCATGTGACTGAAAGTGTAATAATAAGAATTAATGGGATTTACGAAAATCCCGACGCGAATGACGGACGCGATCATGGCGCGTATGGCGAGAAGAAAGACAGGGAAGACAACGAAAAAGATAAGGTCGGATAAAACGCTGAAGGCGAAAATAAAAACAAAGAAATATTAGAAGGGCAAGAGACGTAAGGATAATAATCACGACGAAGACAATGCCTGTAATTTTAAAGAATGAGGCAATAGAATGGAAAGTATTGGAGAAAAAATTTCCAACAGCTTGAAGAGCGGTTGTAGTGAAGTTATTAGAAGGATTGAGAACGGAATTGAAAACGTTAACAGCTTCGGATCGAAAAGATTCCAGAAAAGAAAGAGAACCGTGGATTCGTAGAGTTGTATTACTCGCGGGGCATTTCACGGTGCAGATTTCGTCAATGGAGGACGATGTGAAATGAATAATAGATTCGGACTTGAAGCCGTCAGGAGTACAGGGAAGATAAATCACCGACTTGCTGGAAGGGCAAGACAGAATGGCAGTTGTATGACCAAAATTTGTCGTGCATTTAGTGGTCATATTAGTCCCTTGAAGGCAATTATAGCATCCTTGTAATGAAATAAATTCAGAACGACAAGAAGAATTATCTTGAATCAGAGTAGAAGAGAGATTCGTGATGATGACTTGAAGTTGTAAGGCGCCAACTGTGTCGAGTAATGCCGACACTGAATCCTGTGAAGTTTCTAAATGCAGTCCCGGTAATGCGGCTGGTAAGCTGAAAGAAGAAAACGGAGCTTGTAAGTTCGTAACGGCGCATTTACACGTAGCTTTGTGACTGGACATTTCACAGGCGCAAATGTCGAAAGGAATAGTACAAGCAAAATTTTCAGCCTTTTCGAATGATGCACAAAATAACTGACCATAAGTTCCTTTGGCGTGATGTGATACAGAAAAATCCGGTAAATAAGCTATTTCACCTGAATGTTTCCGCAAGAAGGGATAAGTGAGAACTGGCAATGGAGGAATAGTTGCACTTTGTAGAACGAATTTAAATTTAGGAATCATGTTGTCCGAGGATTTATGGACAAGTGGAACTCCTGGAATGAGTGATTCGGTAAAGGAGTAAGTGGCTTGTCCAATGGTGACAGTTATGTTAGTAACAACGCGTAGTCTCCAAACAGGACAAGAAAAGATTTCATAAATTGTATTGGAAGTGGGTGTCGCATAATAGCGGAAGAAAAGACAAGAGGGTGTGCAAAGAAAACATCCGCAGGATATACATTGGCATGAATCGCGACAACCAGAATGTCCTGGATGAGATTGCGCTAGAGCGGTAAATTCTTCAATACGAGTCTGGGACGAAACGTTCGAGCAGAAGGCGTCTACACAGCTTCCTGCTGAGTAGCAGCGATGCACGGATTCAGACAGCACTTCGTGGTCTCTGGTAAAGAAATGCGAATGTTTGGCACAATCAGCATGAATTCCCTTGATAACGATATTCATGCGGCCAAAAATAAGACCCATATTATTTTTTAAGGAAAGACAACCGGTTTGACCGACAGGTTGTAAAGTTAGAATAGATGATTCGTCAAAGTTGCAGTCAATGCGACCGGATTCGGAAGCATAACAAGACTTCTCATTAGCAGTAAAGCTACCGATCTCGCTACAGCTCTGACTAAACGGACAAAGGAAAGAGAGAATAATAAGAATTAAATGTGGTTTTTTCCACACGGGTGGAGGTTGTGAGCGAGAACGCCGTTTTGGTTCATTTGGGACAGAAGCAGCAGGCGGCTGAGAGCGGAATCGTGCCGGAATTAAGCATGCTAAACGGCAGCAGCATTTCCGAAGAACAGCAAAGGGTAAGCGGCAAAGGCACATGAAAAGAGAACACAGAAGACATTTTAGTAAGCATAGAGAGAGGATGGATGTGATAAGAGAGAAAATGATCCAGTGTTGATAATCCCAGCATTTATGTTGAGTAAGGAAAGACCAGCAAAGGCGGCAGACAATGCTTTCGCAAAAGGGATTAGCTGGACACTTGATGTAATCTTGAAAAATCATATTTTGATTTTGCCAAGCAGTAATTTGTGGTTCATATGTTTGGGATAATAAATCTGGTGGAAGAATAAGTAATTGAGAAGGACTTTTAAATTCGGTATGAGAGCAGTAATGAGAAATGCAAATTTGCACGGGACTTAACTCTGGAGGACCATGAAAAACAACACCGCCCAAAGCGCATTTGAGCGAGCAATGACAAACAGATTGTTTAGAACCGTTAGAAATAGGTGAAGAACTAGAAGCACTGTTAGTCACCGACTCACGGACGGAAAATGTTTGTCTTGTTGGAGAAGAGGACGAACGAGTTGTGGTCGCAGTCGTTGTAGTAGGTGAAGTCGTGGTCGTGGAAGACGTTGTGACGGTAGTAGTCGTCGTCAGAGAAGGAGTGGAAAGAGTAGAAATGGGTAAATGTGGAACATACGGAACGGACACGGTTCCCCAAGCGAAAATTGGGATGCGGGTGTCGTTGAGAACGAGGAAAGTGTAAGGGCTATCATAAAAGCAGAAAAAGGCTGCATTAGTAGAGCAATGATGGTAAGAACAGAAAAGACGGGTTCCGGTGTAAGATCGACCAGAGTGAAGTACAGCTGTAGATGCTACTTCAGTGTAATTAAAGATCTCATAACAGAAAAAGTGAGAAGGATCAGGAACTTCAATAGACTCAATGTTGAGGTCATCAACAAGAAATGTTGAATTATCAAATAAAGCCACTTGATAAAATGATTGGTTTGTCCACCGGACTTCACACATGACTTCAACCGTAAGAGCACAGATTTCTTTGGGGTAATGAGCAGCAAGCGAAGAGCTAAACTGTTTAGCAGTAGATCGAAATGGTCCAGGATCATCATGCGTGTCACAATGTTGAGACCATGGAGGACACCAACAAGGTTCTCCGCAAAATTGCATAATGTTCGTAAGTCGGATACGAGTTCCGTTGGCATATTTCAATTTGGGGTTACGCACATGACCATAAGCACAAGTTAAGTGATAATAGCACACAGTGGAATTGTAGAAATACAAAATAATTCCACGCGGTACACAGGTCTCAATATGCATAAGTTTGTACTTATGAAAAGGAAGTTTGGCAGGATCATAGATCGCTGCTGAAGAAAAATTAGGAGATAAGGTTGAAGAAAGTGAAGATGCAGTAACTTTGGCGGAAAGACTGAGAAGGGTCAATACGGACAGTGTAAAGAGCGAGGGAAGGCTAGTACTACGGAGACGCATGGGATGAGTACGTCGAGGAGCTGCAGGAGCTTCGACAGCTTCGACAGCTTCATGAACTGCAGGAGGTTCAACTGCAGGTGCTTCAACTGCAGGAGCGTCAACATCTTCGGCAGCTTCATTAGGAGCGGCATCATTATTTGGTACCGGAAGTGGATTAGTATTTTCCAAAAGAGGAAAATTAGGCAATGGCTGTTCTTCCGGAGGAAATAAATTGCCATCGGAAGAGGGAATTTCCAAAGGAAATAAGAAATTTAAAGCTCGCGTAAGAATATTTCGCTTACCGTTAATGATCTTTGCAGAATGAGGTGGTGTACCAATAAGTTCGAGAACACGAACAAGTTCCCATTGTGCTCTCGCCAAGTCTTGATCTTTCAATAGGACAATATCATCCACCTTGGGACTAAATTCTAAAGAATGAGGATGGTTATGATGAGAACGCTGGTATCGTTCAAGCAAACTAGTCAAATATTCGGTTTGAAAAATGTGCCAAAAGTGTTCCAGCCTCACAAGCGATCGATTCCAGAGGGATCTAACGCTGTCAAGTGTGTCCTCCCGACCAACACGATAATCTTCGTCATCGTCATCGTCAATAGGATAACGGGGAACACCAACACTAGCAAATGGAATAAGAAAATCAATCGGCCGAAGAATGACTGTGGAAATGTTATGAAAATCGGAAGAAACGAAAGTAAGAGGACGAGAATTGACAATAGCTTCACATTCTGTAACCAGGGTAAGAAATTCTTCATAAGACGGAATTTTTCTGCCAAGAGCTCGTCGAAGAGCATTCTTCCAAATTCCATTCAAACGTTCGTACAAACCGCCTTGCCAAGGAGCAAGAGCAGTAATGAAGTGAAACTTAATATCGTAACGAGCACAATAATCAGTAATCGCAGAAGAAGTGAAGATATTCTTCCAAAGTTCACGCAAAGCTTTATCAGAGAAACTGAAAATTGCTGCGTTATCACAGTAAATGTAGCGAGGTTGCCCTTTGCGGCTAATAAATCGCCGAAGCGCATAAAGGAAAGTCATGGCAGATAAATCTCGGATAGGTTCACAATGAATAGCACGTGTTGTGAAGCAAGTAATGAGTAAAAGATAAATTTTTGAGGGTTTGACACCACGCACGTCCGAAGAGCCAAGTGGTGGAACTTTAATGTAAAGAGGGCCTAAGTAATCAAGACCAACGTTGAGAAAAGGTCGAGACGGCGTCAAGCGAGTTGCTGGAAGTGGAGGAAAGGGTGGAAGGCTGAATGATCGAGCAGAATAACGTCGACAAACCAGACAAAGCCGTGAGATCACGGATCGCACGACTGTGCGACCACGCGGAATCCAATAAGATTGGCGTAATTGAGTCAAAGTGTGCAAAACGCTAGAGTGATGACCTTCAACGTGAACTGATAAAATAAATAATTCGGTAGCATGGTGCTGACCAGGTAAAAAGAGGGGATACTTAGTGTTATCAGGTAAAGGGCTCTTGGTTAATCGCGTAACACAGCGCCAAAGGTAAGTTTCATCTAGTTGCAGATGAAGGTCTTTCTTCTCTTTTTCACTAGGAGGAAATGAGTGTTGAATGTGACGAACAATGACATATCGGGCTAATGCTCTTAAGTGCCCAGAGGGTCGTCTATCCTCCGAAAGTTCTCTTGCAACGAAAGCCCATGGCAAGAAAAATAAGCGATCGAAATTAGACGCTTTCTTGTTGAGAATCATGGCAATGAAGAGAAGCATATAAGAAGTAATTGAAATTAAACGGTCCCAGGAAGAGTAACGTGAGCAATCAATAATATTGAAGGGAGCAGCATCAAATGGAAAATCGTTAGATGCTAAAAGAGAATGTTCCGTAATTGGTGTAGCGGGTTCAGGAGCCACATCGGAGTAATATAATCCAGGTAAATTGGTAAATGTGTAATCAGGATGAATAGGCCATTCGGTCTGAGGAGTGGATAAGAATTGCGGGCCTTTGAGCCAGGAAGTGTGCTGTTTAAATTCGGCTAAAAGACAACCTCGAGAGGCTAAATCTGCTGGATTTTCACTAGTAGGAACATAATTGAAGACAACCTCGGCAGAAGTAACGGAAACAATACGCTTGATATTGTTTTTGACAAATACAGGTAATTTACTGGGTGAACTGTTTCTAACCCAGGAAAGAGCAGTTTGAGAATCAGACCAAAGGAAACTTTGACTGAAAGAAAACTGCATGCTGGACTTAATGTAATTCAATAATCGAGCACCAATTAATATGGAAAGCAGTTCTAATCGAGGAATCGTAATTTCTTTAATTGGGGCTAAGCGGCTTTTGCCAAGAACAAAATAAATGCGAGAAGTTGTGTCATGAGAAGAGGAAGGAGGTAGTCGAATATAAGCAACACAACCGTAAGCGATGGCCGAAGCATCAACGAAGACGTGAAGTTGGGCATTAGTCTCCATCGGAATGTGTCTGTCGATGGGGAGAGTGAACGATTCCCATTGATCAAGAATAGCGAACCATTCAGATAAGAGATCCCAATGGATAATATCGTCCCAAGAGACCTTTTGAATCCATAAAGTCTGTAGGAAACGCTTAAGTGGCAATATCAGAGGACAAAAATAGCCCAGTGGATCGTATGTCTTGGCGGTGAATTTCAAGATAGAGCGCTTAGACCAGCAAGAAGGTAACTGAGCGTTAGGCGGAAGAGGAGTTAATGTGATATTGAGCTTGTCGGTGTCGATGTTCCAGTGCACCCCTAAGATTTTCTGATTGAGCTTAGGGGGACTTCCTTCAACATCAGCAAGAAAGGAATTAAATTCACGCGAATTGGAAGAGAATTCACGCAAGTTCATGCCGGCCTCTCGAAACAGTGCTCTCGATTCAAAATAGAAAGCTTGAGCTTCTTGAAACGATTCAGCTCGGTAAAATAAGTTATCCACATAACAATTGGTACGAATTTCCGTTGCAAGCGGAGTACCGGTAATTTCTAAGTGATGATTAATGGTGGCAGATAATAGAAAAGGACTGGTAATAACACCGAATGGAATGCGACAGAAACGGAAAATAATCAGATTATCAAGAGAAGGCGGAGAAGCAATGTCTTTGAGCCAGAGGAAACGGGTTACATCGCGATCGCTAGGTTCAAGGCCTACTTGAAGAAAAGCTTTTTCAAGATCGCTACTAATCAATATTTTCGACATGCGGAGACGAAGTAAGATGGCTAAGAGTTCAGGCAGTAAAACAGGTCCACGGAAAAGTATCTCATTAAGGCTGGTTCCGCCTTTCAAGCGAGCTGAGGCATCGTAGACAATACGGAGCTTCGTTGTAGTCTTTTGAGGAGTAATGATGGGATGGTGAGGAAGATAGTGAAGAAGATAAGGAGTAGGAGCAGAACCAGGAACAATTTCGGTAATTTCATTGCGAAGTTGTTCGCGTAAGATGGCGTCGTATTGTTTTAATAAGTCAGGTTTAGAGGAAAGAGAGTTATAAACGGAGATAAGTCTTTTGAACGATAGATCAAAATGATCAGCAAGAGGAGGGTGGTTGGGCTTATACGGCCAGCGAACGAAATAACGTGAAGTGGTGTCATCTTTTCTAACAGTTTTACGGAAGAAATCATAGCATAACTCGTCATCCTTTTGAGTTGGGTCATCAGTAATGCCTAAAAGTTGTAAACTCCAGAAGTTGCTAATAACATCGTGCGTCTCAGATAGCACGTCATTGGCTTCATGTGAGGTAGCGGTAAATAAGCGATTAAGAATTAAAGAAGCATCATCAAATTGAGCAGCAGTAATAGAGCTTTTAACGCGTCCTTCGCCAGCCAAGACATGGCCAAGTAAGGTGGGAATAATTGAGAACCCAGATTTAGTTGGGATAAGGGCACCTTGCCATAATCGTAAAACGGGTTGAATGCCTAACAACAAATCAGGAGCTTGAGAGCAACCTAGTGGAATTTCGGATAAAGTGGAGACATAGCTTACCGAATAATCAGCAATATCCGGTCGAGCCAACGGAAAAGTGAGTTGATCAAGAGTAGAAACATTGAAATTAGCATAATTTCCATCAGTGAGAGCAACTGCAATTGAAACGTTGCAGACGTCGGTTTGAGTGGAAGAGCCCGAAATACCACAAATATTTGCAGGACGAGTCTCAGAAGCAGGAATTTCTAATTTAACTCGAATTTTATTAGTAAGGTAAGAAGTCGACGATCCGCAGTCTAAAAGCGCTAAGGCTCGAGTTTGTCGGAAGGTTTGAGGATTAAGGATATTAACGAAGATAGTAGGAAGAAGCGAAAATTGGTCATGGGACGTAAGATGTTCATAGCCCACATGAGAAAAATGTGTGGACGGATTAGGAGAAGAAACAGCAGGGGAACTAGGAGAAGAAGTAAGAGGTGCATTGGCATCATTGGCAATTGTCATGAATTTAAATGCCTGAAGTGGGGTAATGGCAGACTTGTCAGCGACATGTGAAAAGTGGACATGCTTGGCTTCAGGTGGTCCTGAAGGAAATCGAGGTGATCGAGATCTCGGAGGTGGTGTGCGACCTCTTGATGTTGGTCGTGAATCGTGAGAATTGGATGAGCGACTTCGCGAATCGTGAGAACTCGAAGAGCGACCGTAATCACGTGGTGGCGACGGAGATTGTCGTTTTCTCATGGCAAATGCTTGAGAAGAGCGATTAGGGGATCGGCTATTAGATCCATAACGGCGGGAAGAAGAAGGAGAATAATTGCCTTCCTTTGAGAAGGATCGAGGCCGCCTCGCATACGGTGACTGGGAGCGAGAACGCGGAGAGCGACTGCGAGATCTCTCGCGGTGGAACAGAAGAGGGCAAATAGCAATGTTATGAGTGCGTTGACACTTGTAGCATTGCAGAGGGCGACTGCATTGGCTACTACGGTGACCGCGGTTAAGGCAATTATGGCACAGTCGTTTATAACGGATTTGATCAAGTCGAGCTTGAAGTGTAGCATAACGTCGACAGAATTTTGAAGAATGGTTAGTCATTGCACAAAAGGAGCAGTAAGGAGATTTGTTATTGGGACTCGCACTTCGAGAACGCGATTGCCTCAGGGAAGAACGCAAGCGTGAATCATCATCAGAATAATTGGAAAAGTGACGAACCGTTACTTGAAGAGGTTCGGTATTACGATAATCACTCATAACTTGGTCAACATAGTTTTCATGTCGAACAAATTCTTCTAAGCGTTCAAGGAGTTCACCAGCTTTTAAGCATTCAGTTCCCACATTGGCGTTTTTATAAATAAGGGAAATAATATCACGTGGCAATTTTGGTTCGAGAATACTGGTAAGAATGGGACTATTAGGGTCTTGATTCAGAGCAATTAATTGGCGATATAAGCGCATAGCCGTAAGGTAAAATGCTCGAAGATCAGAGGCCGAGCCAGTACATGTCGGCAAGCTTTGAAATTGCGCGAAAAGTGCATGTATGCGAGGAGCCGGAGCGCCGTAATGTTGGTAAAGGATGTTCAGTGCGACGGCATAGTTCTCGTCAACGAGAGGGAGACCATCAATAAGAGCACCAGCCTCGCCTTGCACATACTTCTTGAGATATATGTATTTTAGTATATTAGGCAATTGTTGAGAATGTATTACGGCTTGAAATTGGTCCCAAAAGGAGGCCCAATTCAAGAATCCGCCACTAAAGGTCATAATTTCCAGTTTAGGTAAGTTGCTAACATCCAGTAAGCGAGAAACTGGAGGCTGTGGAGGAGCAGAACTACCAAAATGTGGGTTAGAAGTAAAACTGACAGGAGCAGTTGCTGTAAGAGGAGGAACAGAAATACCAAAAGGAGGGTGAGATGCAAAACTGACAGGAACAGTTGCCGAAGGAAGAAAATGGGTTGAAGCGGGGAAATGAGAAGATGGAGGAAGTGTCACATAATTCATATGTGCCGCAGAAGGCATGAATGGTGGTGCAGCGGGTGGCACAGAATCAAAATGAATGTTCGTGTCATGAAGACCGGAAGGGCCACGAGGCAGTTCATGAGTGGGACTGACAGCTTCACTCACGGACGTAGAAGAAGAGGAAGAGGATTTATTATCAGCAGGTGAATGCAAAGAAGCAGGCGCAGAAGAATGCTCATGAGTGGCAAGCGCTTGAGTGGGAGGAAGAGAAGGATTTACCGTAGTCACGGGAGGGACCACGGAAGAAGACGTAGAGTGTGTAGATTTGGAGCCAGAAGCAGAAACGGAGTGAGAATCATTAGAAGAGCGAGATTTGGTATTTTTTCTATACGTAAACTCCTCTTCGATACAATGATCTAAATGGGTAAGAGAGCCCATGACTTCGTCAATGGTATCTAACTGGTCAGAAAAATCGCCATTAGCAACCATGTAATCAACTCGTTTAGAGGACTCAGCTTTGTCATTCTTGCATAATTTGTCCCAATCTTGCGATAGAGAACGAAATTGAGAAGTGTAATGAGACAATTCAGCGAGAATTTCTTGCTGTTTAGCGTGTAAAGCTTGAAGGTCTTCATCCTTAAGAGAGAAAGTCTTAACATCAGGTGGAATTTCAGTAGAGTAACGGGCAAGCAAACGCTTAATAATGGTTACAACCTTGGTAATTTCAGACGAATAATCAACAGTAGACGAAACAGGAGGGGGGTTAGATTGAGACATCGTTAAAACAAGAACTTACTGTACAGTAGTTTCAGATCAGCGTGCACAGGGAATGCGCAGCTCTTCAGATCAGCGTGCACAAAGGGTGTGCAGCTCTTCAGATATAGCTTTGCCAAGCTTTCTCTCAGATGGCGTGGGCTGGCCAAGCCTCACGACTCGGAAATAGGCGTCACTCGCACAAGGCGAGAGAAGCCCCTAAGCAGGTCTTTCGACTCACCTTGGTCGCCACTTGTTTGGTCCTTCCGAGTATGACACTTGTTTGGTACTTGTTTGGAACTGATTAGATGATAGGTTTATTTAGACACAGACGCAGACAGACAAAGTATTACAATAATAATCCTTTCCTTCATGCGAAGCATTTTATATAGGGCCACTATGTTCTCATCATTCTATCGTGGGAATGGGAATGCGAATGCCAAGACACAAGACATACGGCATGCATTACAGGTTGTGAAACATTTAGAGCCACATTTAGGCCCCAGTTTTAGCACCTCTTTGGCGCTAAAAAGTCAAGCGTCTGATTTTGAGAAGAAGGAATCATTGTTTGACTCGATTGCGCGATGCTTGCGGTCCTCGCCAACGAGTTGCTGATTCAAATTCTTGGGTTCCTCAACGTTCCCGAACTTCTTCTTGTCGAGCGACTTTCCAAGCGCCATTTCTCTTCCGTTCGTCAACATCGAGGCCAACTGAAGAAGCATCAAACGAGCATTGCGATTCAAGTCGATGATTTGCGTCTATGTTTTAAGAAAGCATCCAACGACTTTCCCGTATTCAAAATTCGAATTCAATCCTTCAATGAGCTAAGCATCTGCTTCGGAAATGGCAAAGTAGACGATTTCGATGAAGATGAATATGTATTAGTCAAAGAAAGGCAAGACCATCCAGAAGGCCGAAGCAAACGTGCCCTTGCCAAAAGCCCCTATAAGCGACTAGCAAGCTGCATCGGCTGCGTTCAACGTAATTTTGAATTTCATTATCTGGTGATCTCAAAAACATACGGGGTTAAAACGTTACCGTTTACATCAATTGACCGACTCTTCGTCAGCTCGAACATACTTGATGAGCGTGGATCGTTGGAGCTGCGGACACAACCGTTCTACAAAGCCTTCAGCACTTTGGAAAATTTGATCATTCAGGATGTTCCCTCCGGTCTAAGTGCTGACGATATTTTAGTCTCACTTCAGCGTCTCGAATATTTACTAGCTTATAAAGTATCCACGAGGATCACAGCTTCGGGTATTCGCCAGCTTTTGGAGGAATTTCGCAGGGGGACCGCGAGATTTCGTGAGATTAATTTCGGTGTAACAACACAGAAGAGCAGCAGTGAACTACTGAAGGAGGTCCACGAGTGCTCACCCTTCTGCGTCCAGCATCGACACGTCGAGCAAAATAACGATGGCAGCCTGCTAATATTATATATTAGACGGCCAGTCGACCCCGCTGACATCGACATTGATGTGTATATGCGCGTCTTGAAGAAAACCTGATGATGCGATTTTTTGGTGCGATGATTTTCACGGCGTTCACGGTAGTTAGATTCGGTTTCTATTGGCAAGAAAGAGAGTGGGTTTCTCTATGTGCTTTTTTTTACTCAACAATGCGTTTTTTCATTGTAAACCAAATTGCTTTTTAGTGTTTTGCTGAAATCTTTCTCCTTATGTATGTGTACATTTTTCATTCGAATTCTGTCCCAAAATCAAGTTCTGGAGATGTCTCTGAACGTAGTACAAAGTTTTATGTGTTTGTTGTGTCCACTTAAATGCCCGGTATTTCGAAAACTGACTGAAAGCTCACACGCAAAACGCACACTCTCATGATTCCGGCTTGGGGAACCTCGGGTGCTAAGTTGTTGCGAAAAACGCTGCTGAGAAGGTCATTCGAGGTCTTTGAAAATAGTACTAATTGTAAGTGGGACATCTTGTGAATAAGGCGACACTCATTGTTCGACTTGACGACTCCGCAATGGTTGCGGTTCTCGGCGACGAATTACTCGTTCAAGTGTTCATGTTTATTGATGTCTCCGATCTTCTTCGCGTTGCGCGTGCTTGCAAGCGCATCTTTTCTGTCGTTCGCCAATATCGAGACCGTATGAGAAAGCATAAAAAAGAATTTTCGATTTCTGTCGATGATTTACGCTTGATTTTCAAGAAAATTATTGGCGTGCTTCCCGACTATCGGATACAAATTGACTCCTTCGACGAATTAAGTCTCTTTTATGAAAATCGAGGCAAAATTAACGACTTCGATTCTGATTCTTATGTTTTCGTCAAGGAGCGACAAGATTGTGTCTATCCAGAACGTCAAAGCAAGCTCGTCTTTGCCAAAAAGCCTAGCGAGGTGCTCGCTGCCTGTCTCGGTAGTGTTCTACGAAATTTTGAATTTCCCTTTTTAAGAATCTCGAAAAGCTTTCGACCTGAAAAGCTTACTAAGCCTGTTCAATCCATTGATCAGTTGTTCGTCTCCTCGAGTGTTCTTAGTGAAAGCGGCGCACTGGAGATGAAAGTGCAATCGTTCTACAAAGCATTGGGCCCCCTTAAAAACCTAGTCATAGAAGATGTTCCATCCGGTTTGAACGATGATGATCTTCTAGTCTCTCTTAAGTGTCTCGAATATTTATCTCTCCACAAAGTGTCCATGGTCACCACCATGGGCATTCGTCAACTTTTAAAAGAATTTCGCTCAGGAATCAGAAAAATTGATAGCATGTCGGTCAGACTAAAGATGCACAGAAGCAGTGAAGAAGTGCTCAAGGAAGTCCACGACTGTTCGCCTCTCTGCACCCCGAATCAGCACATCGAACAAAACAACCGCGGCGAAGAGCTTCAAATCTTTACGATGACCGGCTCCTCCCGCACCGACATGAGTTTGTTTTTGGAGGCAAAGATAAATTGAGAAGGTTTCGCGACAGGGACTTGTTCGTGCAAACTGTACATTTGTGTATTAAAAACGATTTCTTTCTTCGAAATGTTCGAAGGAAGAAGCGTTTTAACGAAAAAAAGCAGAATCCATGCGTGTTCATCGTTACGCGAACCGAATGAAGAGCATTCCGTCCAAACTGCGCATAACGAGAAGTTGAAACTTACAACCAGTCTTATTGCATCAAGTGCTTCGTTGTTCGTTTATTTTTATGTGTGGCGAAAATTTTATCTTTCGATAAACTTCGAATATTTCTCTATTGAACTAGCAAAAATTATCATGAAATCAAATCCGCAAATTTCTACGCCATCGACTTCACTGTGCCATGGGTCACAATTTTTAGCACGGCAGACATGTGCTAAAAAGCAGCAGCACTGACCACGGACTGTCAAATCAGTCGTCTGCCACAGAGCGCAATGGTTACGTCCCTCCTCTTCGACGAGCTGCTCATCGAAGTTCTCACATATCTCGATGTATCCGACCTTCTCCTTGTTGAACGAACATGCAAGCTTTTCTTTTCCTTGATTCGTCAAAATCGAGGCCGACTTCGGAGGTATGAAACCGGCATTGATATTCGCGTGAACGACCTGCGATTAACTCTTAAAAAAGACCGCATCGAGCCGGTGCGCAACCGATTCTTTAGAACGGAGATTGAGTCCTTCGCTGCTGCCAATATTGTCTCCGGAAACGGAAACAAAATTAGCGCGTTAGATGCCGATTCTTACGTTTTCGTGAAAGCACGACAAGATTGTTTGGAACCCGGTCTTAAAAGCAAGCGCGTCATTTCGAACAAGCCTTACGAGCGACTTGCAGACTGTCTAGGCTGTGTGCTACGAAATTTCGAAGTTCACCGTGTGACCATCGGAATGGAACATTCTCTGAAAGGAAAGCTTACGGCACCGCTTACGGCTATTAGCCAGTTATTTGTAAGATCGTCGACGCTAAATGAAAATGGTGATTTGGAACAGAAAACGCAAACGTTTTACGAAGCACTTGGTGCCGTGGAAACCATCAGCATGTGCGATGTTCCATCAGGCTTGAGTGATGATGATATCTTACACTCACTTCATGGTCTTCAGTACTTGTCTGCTTTCCAAGTGTCTACCAAAATTACGCCTTTGGGCATGCATCAGCTTGTGAAAGATTTTCGCACGGGGACCAGAGCGTTTCGCAACCTGGTTTTTAGCGTATCATTACCGATGCAAATGACTGACGACCAGGTAGTGCAAGCCGTTCATCAGTGCTCGCCGCTCTGTATCCCGAACGACCGCCACACGGAGCAAAACATCAACGGCGATACGCTGGAATTCTCTATTCTACAAATGCAGCCCAACGACACCGATTGTTATGTGCGTTTCGGTATGAGGAACTGACTCTGCATTTTGGCTTT
>JAQIXL010001234.1:0-19546 GCA_034700245.1 Poikilolaimus oxycercus
GAAATTCAGTTCAAAGTTAAGCCCGTCCCAACTCGGTTCTCGCCGAGATCCGAGGGTCTTAACGCCAAGTTGGGATAAGCCCATAACGATTTCCTGTGATCTCGGCAATAAGTTAGCTCTTATTGTTTGTCCTCTGCAAAAAAAAAGGAAGAGTGCGTGCTCTGAAGAATTTTTAAAGCCTTGGAGGAAGAGAAAGGGTACACCACATCTGAAAGTGAGTCCACAGATGGACACTCTACTGCGCACCTCAAAACTCGTCAGACGACTCCGACGACCAGCGATGCCAAGGATTGCCTCTGGCCATGCGCCTCGGGGTGTCGATGAAAGCGAACGGCCTCGTCTTGAGGAGTGACTTCACAACTCCGAAGTTCCGGTCTCGACCGGACGAGCATGCCTCCGGCACCCTCTGCCACCCCCCATATAAGGCGACTAGGCAAGAGGGAAGGCATCAGCAGCAGCTGAATCTCATCTCCTGAAGGATGATGTGCGACGAGGAGAATCGACTCGAAGCGGAGGCCGCCTCCCTGAGGAGGATCGCCTTCTTCGGCGTCTCCCTCTCCACGGTGGCCACTCTCGTCTGCGTCCTCTCTGTCCCGATGCTCTACAACTACATGCAGCACATGCAGTCCCTCATGCAGAACGAGGTCGACTTCTGCAAGAGCCGATCCGGCAACGTCTTCCGAGAGGTCACTCGCACTCAGGCAAGACTCTCTGTTCTCCTTCAACCTTCGAATTGTGTAGATGCTAGCCAAGGCTCAAGAGGAAGCTCGTCGTGAGAAGCGTCAGGCTGGTAGTGGATGCTGCGGTTGTGGAGTCTCTCTGCCCGGCCCTCCTGGACCCCCAGGACCCGACGGAGAAGATGGAGAGGACGGTGCTCCTGGTCTTCCTGGAGCTCCTGGACCTTCCGCTACCGGTGGATACAAGGCCGCTGTGCCTCCAACCTCTTGCGAGTCCGTCTGCGACTCTCCTGCCGGCCCACCAGGCAAGCCTGGACCGAAGGGACCCCCTGGAAACCCTGGATCTCCTGGTGCTCCTGGAGTTGGACAGCCTGGACCTCCCGGACCTGCTGGCCCAGTTGGACCTCCTGGAGCCGATGGAGAGCCTGGACCCGCTGGACCTCCCGGAAAGGATGGAGATGTCACTATCCTTCCCGCCATCGATGGACCTCCTGGCCCACCCGGACCTGCTGGAGAGCCTGGACTTCCCGGACCGCCAGGAGGACCCGGAGAGCCTGGAAAGCCTGGAGCTCCTGGAGAACCTGGAGAGCCTGGAGAGCCCGGAGAGCCTGGTGCCGATGGACAGCCTGGACTCGACGGAGAGGCTGGCGAACCTGGAGCTCCTGGAGGCGGCGGCGGTTGCGAGCACTGTCCCAATCCTCGCACAGCACCCGGATATTGAGGCGACTCTTCTTCTCTCCAAGTTGTTCTATCTGTACATGGCTTCGTCTCTATCAAGAGACTCTCAATAAAACACGTGTTGATTCCTTTCATTGCAATGTGAAATAGATTGAACTCATTGATTCGAACGCGGAAGCCATGCAATCGATGGCCTTATTGCTCATAAACTCGGACTGAGGGGAGTTGATTGCTGGCTGTTGGCTTCCACGGCACGCTTCTTCCGCATCGGCTGAGAATTTCCTAGTCGGAACGTTCTCTTTTCCGAGTTCGTTGCGACCACTTTCTTTATAAAATGATGAGACTTCATTTCTTGCTCCTCTCTTTCTGTTCGCTAGCATTCTCTCTGCGCTGTTATAACGGATTCATGACGGAATTCGAGTGCTCGGATGAGTTGGAGGAGAGAGATGGAGATCCCTTTCGTTGCTACAATGCAACACGTAAGAATTAAATACATGTCTGTACAGGTTCATCTGTTCAGAAATTGGAGCCGACACTCAAGTGAATCGAGGGTGCTTCTATCAAAGCGATTGTGTCAGACAAAACATCGAGGCTTGTCCTTCATTCTAAGGATAGATCTAGCTCTTGTTTCAGGAATCGTGTACCCCCGAGACTGAACTCGGAATAACGCAGAAAGTCTGTTGTTGTTCTCAGGACAATTGCAATTCGAGTGAAGTGAGGAAGACGACTTTGGCCTTTGGTCTTCTTCTCTTCACTTTCTTTCTCTCGTAGAGTTGCTTCTGTTATGATCAATGCCTTGATAAACATTGTTTATACTCCTTCTTATTGCGTACGAACATAAACGGTCTTTCGGATGGCATAAAGACATTGATTCCTCCGTCATTGAGGCAACTTGGCCTGCCACTGTGGGCCACTGCGCCCAAGCTATTACGTGTCGTTTTGAGGTATTTATCGTAGATAATTTGAACCAGGTAGCTGTAGCAGAACATTCATACCAGGCTTTCTCTCCTTTTTAATTCGGACCAGGCTCAAGTGGTCGCTTTCTCAGGTATTGTCTTGAGCAATTTGAGCTGCCATTTTGCTGATGAGAAGGAGTGGAAGGAGTGGGGTGCGCTGAATCCAACTTGATGGTGAAAAGTTCTGACTTATGATCTCAGTTTAGTGTGATGCTTGACCAAAAGCTGTGTGATGGATACGGTGCCTTGCTATATGTAGTCTTGAAGTAACTTGCATACCAAACGGGAGACCACCAAGCAGCTTTTTTGCGATGTGTGATGCTTTTTGGCACCGCAATGAAACAAGACAAGTCTTTTCCCAGGTGCATCGTCTGCTTGAACTAAATTTGTCCAGGTGGGTTTTGGACTCGTTTCTGATGTGGATTTTGAAGAAGAATCATGCCCTGTTAAAAGTGTTCTGTCTTGTGTCTGTATTGCACCCTTTGCTTGCTCTTTTACAAATCCTTCTTCGAGTTCTTATTGGCAGAGATGAAGGGGACATGAAGAGGAGGGCAGTGATAGGGGTCCGCGTGATTCACTAGGAGTGCTGCACCCTTCTTTCATCGTCCTTAAAGCTCGTCTCGTGCCAAGGCGATGGCCATTCCTGTGCCGAGAAATGTCCTCTTCTTTCCTCGTTCTCGTTTTCCTTGCCATCCTCCTTCCTACAGTCTACACCATCATCTGTTATGAGGGAGCTGACTCGCATGGAAGCTACTCGAGTACCAACGACCAAAACGTTACGGTAGTTCAATGTCATGTAGTTATGAAGTTTCCTTTTTAGAGAGACTGCAGCCAGACATACGGAAACAACACAAGTTACATGTGCAAGAAGACCGTCTCAGGTTGGTACTGACTAGTAGTCTTTCATTTGTTGTAAGCCTGCTCGAAACATTGAATCATTGACTTCGGTTGCCTTCACTCCATTTCCATTCCGAAGGATACAATTCAAAGCTGTTTAGGCAGCTACAGCGGCTGGAGGGCAGTCCGTCTCTGCTACTCGACGTTGCAGTGTCAAGCCGAAGATCTTGATGTAAGGCTTTTTTTTCCGATGTTTCTCCTGGATAACTGTATCTGTTGATTGAAACACTGAATGCTTTCAGGGTCGTTGCAAGAAGAAGGACAACTATAACGCCAACTGCTGCTGCAATCAAGACTACTGCAATGGTGCCAATGAGCTTTCTCGACTTGGTCTCCTCCTCTCACTGCTTCTCCTCCTTCCAAAATTTGTACTCTGAATACAATTGTGAATAAATATTTATAAACCTGCATACACTTGACAGTATTGCTGGTTTGAATTCTCTGACTCGTTGATAAGGGTTGTGCTTTCATCTGGACAAAGAAGAGGAGAGGCGAGGAGTGCCGCTACGTAGGGTCTCCCACAGAGAGCTGCGCCTCTTCGGGTTTACGGCCTGCGGCGTCGCACCTCGACTGAAGATTCGATCACAACGACCTGAAGATGTCTAGTGGTCGTTATGAGCACTGAGTCAATCTCGATCTACTCGTCATGATGTGTCATTCAATGCTTCCATAAATTTGTCATTGACAGTCATGTCTAACTTCGCCGAAATGTGGCGGAACAGAACAAATCCAAAGAGACTCCACCCAGCCCTTAGGGGACGCCTCTTGGTCTCTAAATTAGAAGCTACGTCTTTTCGGACAAGTTTTCCCCAGGCACGTTAACAAGTTTTGCGGGTCGACAAAGGGGTCCTCGACGGCAGAAGACGCAGAGGCGAGGAGGCGAGGGGGAGGCGTCCCGTTGAGCGCTCGTCGCTGATTTTGGCTCTTCTCACTTTTTCTCCCTTCTCTTCCTGGTTGTCGCATGATTCGACTTATCCTCGTTGCTCTATTCGCATTTCCTCACGCTCTCGCCTTGAAATGCTATGTCGGCTTCGAGGAACACGACATGATGGGGAATGTCGTCACCAACGAGACCAGCGAGGTTAGTCTAGCGCGTGCAGTCTTGACTTTTCCTGCAGGTTGATTGTTTAGCCACGAATAGTGTAATGGAGATGCAATGCGGGAAGACGGTTCACGCGAAGAACGTTCGAGTCGGCGCGCAGTGGAGTCCAATCAGTGAGGCTTCTCTTGCAAGCTTCAAATCCTTTTAGCTCAAAGGAACATAACACGAGAATGCGTGTCCGTTGCTCATTGCAACGAGAATGAGTCACTTGTGAGTTCATCTTCAAACCTTTAACAACATTGTGATTCCTGGAGAAAAGAAAGAAATGTTTTCAGGACACTTGTTTACGGAAATTCGGCGCAGAGAACGAGTACTGCTGCTGTTCCACAGATCTCTGCAACAACAACAAAAGAATTCGCTTTTCTGCGAGTTTGATAGTTTCGATGTTTTGTGCGTTTTTGAGAATTTATTTCGTCAATTTATAAAGAGCACATTAATAAGTATTTCGCTCCTCACCAGCGTCTTTATCAAACTGCTTTTCTGGATCTTGAACGAAAAATGTTTTGGGTGGTACATCGACTTTCGACGTCCTGCCGTTCGATGAACTTCCAGTCTTACGCTAAAAGCGAGAATCAACGATCGCGCACCACGCATTCCTTGCCAAGTCTTCTCTTCCTCGCTATTTATTGGCTTAGTGATAAACCAAAGAATTCTTGTCGTATTATTGTCCGTGTCATTCCTGTCTTTGACACGAATATTCGTAACGAAGACAGGAGCCTCGTTGTTTGAAAGTTCAGGGCGCTCAAGGAAGCCCTGAAGTTCTCCTTATCTAGACCACCGCACGCTCTCTCGGCACGCAGCCGTACTTCCCACATCAGGCGCTCTTCCTACCGGCTACCAAAGTCAAGACCAATGGAGTTCATCTCTGTGCTTCTTTTACTGTTCAATTTCTGTTATGGTGTTCTCTGTTTGAACTGCTTTGTCGGTCATCGAAGCTACGACACGACCACCAGCGGAAACGACACCTCCTGCGACAGCTCTGGAAAAGCTAAACGAGTACGGTTTTCTTTGGGCCTCATTGGTTCAGATCAACTGTGAAGCATATTATGGAAGCTCTGAAAATGTTACCTATAAGTGTCGCTTGGAAAGAAGCGGTGCCGTCAGTCGTCTTCTCAAGACAAGCAAAAGAAACGAGAGTAAGTGAACGGTCGGAAAAATGCTCCTCTTCTGTAGCTCCAGCAGGGAACCTAAGCATCCCCGAGAACCGAGAAATCTGCAACTACGAAGAATGGGTGACTTGTGCCGATGTTTCGGATTGCCCCGACGTCGAGGCGAGTCTCTTTTCCCCACATATTTTCGTCTTTCAGGATGCGTGTCTCGTAGAGAACCGATACAATAAGATCTGCTGCTGCTCACAAGATTTCTGCAATGTCTTTACGAATCCTTTTCTCTCCGTCAGTTTTCTTGCCATCGTTGTCTTTCTAATTTCTTGACTTGGGTCACGCAATAAATCACGAAGGCCGTTCGACATTTTCTAAATTAAATTTCAAGTCGATGGAATATTTATTACTACGACGATAATGCGAAAATTGTAATGCTTCACAGTTACGTCGCTGTTGTATTGCATTAGAATGGAAATCATTACTTGCCGTTGAATATTCCTCAGGATCACGAAAATTGTTGTGCAAGAATCGAAGTAACTGACAGCCCTCTGTTCTTTCGAGAGATGCCAAGAAGCAATTGTGCAGGGGACGAGTTTGTTGACAGAGAACTTAGTCGCTTGTCAAGCTGACTGGGCTGCACTCATCTCTGCCCTCGCTCTGCTGCCTCTCTTGCCTCTTCCTTTACCTCACTGATTGTGAGGCATGAGTGTCCTCTACGGAGTTCTATTGCCTCAGCTTCTGACCTCAAGTCTTGCTTTGAATTGCTTTGCTGGCAAGCAACGCTACGTCGCCGACAACTCCTATGACTGTATCGCCGATGGAGACTGTGATGATTTTGTTATAGGAACATCTAAAATGGTCTGAATATCAAGCTGTGTTGACAAGATTTTAGGTGAACTGTGAGACGCACTACAGTCACATGGAGAAGAATCCCACAAACGTTGTTTATAAATGTCGACTTGAGAGAATTGGAGGTAAGCTTTTTATAGAAGCCTTCATTTTTTATTGGTAGATCAGGCTGATTACACTGAATGGACAAGCTGCTCAAACATCAGCGATTGTCCGGATAAGGAGGTGAGCTTCACTTCGGCAGCCTTAAGATTAGAGTAGGATGCTTGTCTGGTGAAGACGGCCTCCGACAAGACATGTTGTTGTTCAACGGACTACTGCAACGAGACATCTCGACCAACAATCATGAGCTCTGTCTCCGACATATCTTTCGTAGTTTTATGGCTTTTCACGATGAACTGAACAAGGAATGCGTCGTGACGAATCACATTTCTCTTTTACAGTCCTGTCTTTGCCAGAATTCTTCGTAACGGTGACAGAAGCCCGTTGATGGGAAGTTCAGCGGTTTCGGACGACCGTTTAAAGCTTTCGTCTTCTTCTTATCTCAAGCGTCTTCGATCTCACGCTCTTGTACAGCAGTCTAACCTCCTCTTCTGCTCTCTGTTGGAACAGCCTATAGGGGTACAACAGCTGAAGATGAATTTGGTCGTCTTCATTTTGTTCTTGTTCCATTTCTTCTCAACAATTTTTGCCCTCAATTGTTTTGTTGGATCTCGAGGCTATCACACGGATTCCGATGGCAACAAAACCACCAGTGGCAAAGCCAAAAGGGTTTGCTTATTTTTTCTTGGTTTGCAAATGAAGCGTCAGGTCAACTGTGAGAGCACTTATGGCAGCGACTCGAACACTACTTATCGATGCCGATTACAAAGATTTGGCCGTGAGTTTTTTTTCTCAGTTTCAGTAAAAGAATGAATATTGGTAATAAATAATTAAGCCCTTAATAGTGAATTTGGAATGGAGTCTCGAAGTAAGGTTTTCAGAATCGAATTGGACCACTGGTGGAAGCGATTATCAGGAGCGATTGAGTTGTGCCGACATTTCGAAGTGCCCGGCAATGCGGTGAGATTTCGCTTAAATCTATATTATTTGTCTAGGATGCATGTCTTGTTGTGAACAAATATAACAAGGATTGCTGCTGCGCCGAGGACTATTGCAATTTCGGGTCGAATCCCGTTCTTTTGTCGTTGTCTTAAGCACAATTTCCCTCACAATTTCCTGAAAAGTATAGCGCAAATTCTTTGCAAGTATTTTCTATAGCATAGTTTTTTTTCTTACGCGCATAAGTACCTAATATAGTAGCAGAAAATGTCTTCAACTTGTTTTCGCTCTTTCAGTAGTTTTCAAACTTTCATTAAGCTTACTATATAGATAGATACGTTTTAGTATATTTCTTCGTGAATCTCGTTTCGGCTTTTATTCCACCCGTCCAACTCCATGGCGTTGCTTGAAGTCGAAAATTATTGCGCAGATTGAATACGCACTCGTGTTGACATGCGGCTCTTTCCTTCCAGCGAGGCGTCGCCCCCTCGATGTGTCACCTTCACAATATTCGTTGCCAGCTTTCTAACTGCCTCGCCTCGTCACCCTCTTCAGTGTTGAGAAGAATCATGCTTGTCCATTTCATCTGTCTCATTTCTCTTCTCGTCGTTCATGTTTCTTCTTTAAATTGCTATATGGGCCATAAGAGATATTGGTACGCCAGCGGTGATGGAGGACAACACAAACAAGAGTCCGGAAGTGCCAAAAAGGTTTGATATTTTCTTCTTTCCACGAAAGAAAACACTGAAGGTCAACTGTGAGAGTCTCTACGGAAACTTCTCCAATATCGCGTATCGATGTCGACTAGAACGTTATGGCGGTGAGCATCTCTTTGAGAAGAAATTCTTGCAGACAGCAAAGATTACGACGAGTGGACGAGTTGTGCTAACATCTCCGATTGTCCAACTGTCGATGTGAGTTTCTGATTTCTTTGAGTGAAATTCTTTAGAGTGCCTGTCTTGGAAACGGCGATTTCAAGAAAGTGTGTTGCTGTTCCGAAGACTACTGTAATGCCTCCTCCCCTTTACTTGTCACTTCGAGCCTCGCGCTGTCACTTTCTTTCGCAATTTCGTTACTCTTTCACAACTCTGAATAAATAAGCCATGTTGTTGACTTCGTTTCTCCCGCGTGGTGCGATCCACAATTGTACCTGAAGCTGTCGCTCTCATTCTTCTTGTTCATAAACGCGCGTTTTTTTCCCAATGTGAGCTTGTTTAGTATTTTATTTCTCAACTTATTGATTCCACTCATTTTCTGCACAGCATTATTGAGACCGAAATCCATTGCGTAGTTCTTTTCTGAAGTTGGTGTAGGCACGTGTTCCCTGTTTTCTTCTCTCCACCCGACTCACCGCTTATCGCAGTCTCACACCTTCCAAGTCCCAAGCTCGCATTCGGCTGCTCGTGTGTCATCCTTGCACACTAGTTCATTGTTCTCGTCATGTTTCTTCATTTCGTTCTCATTCTAACACTTCACATTGTTGCCGTCTCTCCTCTTAATTGTTATATGGGCCATAAGCATTATTCGTTTGACGGCGACTCTGGTTCGAGCGAGTCAGGAAGTGCCAAAAAGGTCTATCCCGTTTCATTCGAAGACTAGGCCATAGGTCAACTGCGAGAGTCTCTATGGAAACTTCTCAGACGTCTTGTATCAATGCCGACTGGAACGTTATGGAGGTGAATGATGATACGGACACAAGGAAAATTTTATTTCTGCAGGTAGCGATTCATTTGATGAATGGACGAGTTGTGCCAACATTTCTGACTGTCCAAGTGTTGAAGTAAGTGCTCCTCTGTTATGTTTATCCAGATATTTCTTTAGCCTGCGTGCCTCGGAAAAACCGAATACAACAAAGTTTGTTGTTGTTCCCAAGACTACTGTAACTCTTCATCAAGTTTCGTTCTCTTCCTCTCTTTCGTCATTTCGTTGCTCTTTCACAACGTTGAATAAACATTCCTTCTTGCTGTCATGGACAAAGCTCCTCTCCTCGCGGTGCGATCCGCATTTTTACCTGAAGCAACTCTTATCGTTTATTGTTTCGACATTTTATTGCTCGCGTGACTTTCTTGTTATGCCGGTCCTCTTTGTGATTTTTTTATTGTTTCAGAACATGAACTTCATGCTTCTTCTCGCCTTCGCCGGATCAGTCTCATCTCTAAGTTGTTACACAGGCAATCGCACGTACGTCGACGGGAAGACTTCTTCGCCGGCCCTTCAAAAAGCCCCGTGTCCAGCTGGAAGTGATCGTTGTTTGCTTGAGATGCGCGGAGGTTCGATTTACTTTTCATAGCTCACTTCACATTTTCAGTTCGTGCCAACTACTACGTCTACAAGGGCTGCACTCCTTCTTCTGAATGTCCAGCCAGAGATGTGAGTGACTCTTCCTCAAAACAGTCAGAGACCTTGCAGGACGAGTGTCTGATCTGGACGGCCTTCAAGCAGACTTGTTGCTGTCACAAAGAAAACTGCAATGCCTCTGTTCAGCAATCATTTTTCCTCATAATCTTCTGCACTATTGTACATCTAGCGCATCGTTTCTAAAACAACACTTCCATTTGAGAGAGTCATTGAGTGAAGCAAGAGCTTCCAACAAAGCACAGTCTTCACGGGCCTCTGATGTCGAGGCATGGGTTTCTCATCAGTAACGGTGCCCTGGTTCTATCTCCGGCGCCGTCGCACACCCCGGCTTTTTACTCTCCCCTCTCAACGTTAAAGGCAATCAGCTCAACGGCGAATTTTTTCGACGCCTAACAGACTCGTTGTGGGCAAACAAAAAGAGCTAAAGGATAGAGAGACGTTCCAGTTGAACGACCTTTTGCGGTGTTGCAAACGTCTACTCAGCGTATTCCTTTCTTTCCTTCTCACTCACTGAATCACGGCGGCCCGATCCAATGACGTTTTCAAACCGATATTCAACGTAGACGCGCGGCACGCAGCACCGCCTTAGCTGTTTTAAATCTGTTTCTGAGCTGTTTGGCCCTGGGCGCGTTTGATCTGCTAACCTCCGAGGTTCCGAGTTTCAAACTGCTGCATTTTGCGGCTTTAGAAAAAGTTCCGTGATGTGGCAAACATTTGTCCCTCTTCTTCTTCTCTTAATTCAGTCTCTGGAAGCGAAGCAGGATGCTTTCTGCGACAGTTTCGGCAGAATAACTATGAAAGAACCAGTTCTGCATATTTACAGCCACAATTATCCATTCTCAATTGTGAATACGTCTTACATCGCCTGCTCTCTTGACGTTCGAGTACGTTTTTGTACAACATTATAAAAATGATATTAACGAGAAGAGAACAGCGGCTTATTTCAGTCCCGATGGCCTTACATGGACGTGTTATTCGTGGAAGGCTGTGTGCCCAGCGGGCTCTCCGTTGGACTGAATGGAAGTCCAAACAACAATCAAAAAAGAACGCGTTTGTTCCAGCCAGCCACCGATCGGCGAGGTCTTCTTCGTTTTCTACAGAACAGCAGATATCCGGGAGTCAGTTTCTCGATTTCGTTGGATCCTTTTAACGACAATGACGTCTCGTATTACGTAGCGTTTCATGTCATAGTCCACTCCTACGGTGAGAATACCCTTTTGTTAGACTTACAACTCTTCAGCTTTTCAACCAGATTGTTTTGCCGTTCACAGCTCCGAGAGCCTCTTAAATCTTTACCAAGGATTCACCATCTACGCGCCGATGCATTGGGATGTCGGTGGAAGAAAAGCCTTCACTTCACTTTCCTCACCAGAAAAGACGTGATTCTCTTCGAGGGATCATTTTTCACGCTTGCAGGATGAGGGGTTCGGGACTAAATATATCACTGAGTTGTGAATGGAGCTTTAGCGCGCCGGCTGGCATTGCTTTGCGTGTAGACACTCAAGTAGTAGACTTAATGGGCATTGGACAGTTCGAGATTAACTATTTTCTCAGCCACGGGGAACAGAACATCAGGTGCATAGAATATTTTTCAAACACATGGACATAAAATAGTTCCACTAACGCAACCTCGAGGCTATATTTGTCAAAAGGATTGCCATTACGCATTCGCTACGAAGCTCGAGACTCGTTTGAAGGCGAAGTTTTTATTCGAATCGTCGCTTATGAATCAAAATGTAAGCTTATGAAAAGGCTTGACTTTAGCTTCAAAGTAATGATTTTGATAATTACATAATTATGCAATGATCGTGAAAATTTTTGTTCAATGCTGAAGTTTTAGTAGAAAATGAGAAGCCTCGCTGCGACTACGAACTGTCGACAAACGGAAACAATTTCTCCTGGCAAATGCTCGCACAGCTCCACGCTCCGTTTCAACCAAACGGCGGCGACAGGCGCCTTCCATATTTACCAAACCAGGTACAAGTTATTGAATATTAAAAAAACAAACTGATTTTATTTAGAATTGCACTTTTGTGGTGGAGACTCCCGAGAAAAATGCTTTCAAGATCCTCCTTTACGGCCAGTTTCTTGCCGACGATGACATCTTTTTGATAACGGCTGATGGAAAGAATGTTCACACTTGGTAAAACTAAAAACGTTTCAGCTGTTTTAGGAGCATTGTATACGCGTATAAGCAAACTGTTATTCGCTTTGAAACCGATCAAGTTGAGGGTTCGGGAGGAATTTTTCTGCTTGTTGAAATGATCAGTAAGATCATTCTTTGAAAAATTGCTAGTCGATCCCAGAGTTTTCGAAACTTTTTCTTTTTTCATGACCACTGATATCCATTGTGAATACTTATGCACGCCCCAGAAGTTGTCAAAATTAACGAATACCACGGCGTTTTGGATTTTAGATTGTGACTGTAATTATTTCTCCGCGGAAAATGCGACTTTGACACCCGAGCAGCAAGACATCGTAATAATTCCGGGCAATTTCAACAAGAGCAAATTGGTCTACGATGAAGCGTGTTCCTTGAAAGAGTGCACCTGGACAGTACATCTTTTGTTTCTCGAGCGATTACCAATTTTCAGCGGATTTCTGATCGTTTCTTCCTTTTGTACGTCAACGCGAAGCTACCCGAAAATTTACACATTGATATTTACTTAAACTCCGAATTAATTCTTAGGTGCATGTGTCATTGTTTAATGCGGACTGTTCGCGTTTTAAAGCTCGATTCCAGAGATGATTCCCATCAATGGTATTTTACCGCCCGGAAATCTTTCCATTATTTATACGGCGCCCTTAATGGAACCAATCCAAAACGACAACCAGTTTGATTATAGCGGATATTTAGTGCTCACACAAGTTCCAGGTTTGCGATCTGTGGTTGTAAACAAACCTTTTAGATCTTGAGAACATTGATATGACCGTTATTGACCTACACTTTTCCAAGAGTGCCTACATATCGGCGTTGGAGTGGCGCGAGGGCGTTGCATATCGAGTCATTCTCGACGATGCGCCAGATGGTGCTTATATTCGCATCAGCTACGTCCGTTTGTACCAACAGTCGGAATTCAACGCTTATTGGGATCTCGATTTTCTTATCTACAATTCATCGATTGAAGACCTCGATACGTGGTAGAGAAGAATTGGTCTGTTCTTTATTTATGCTTCTTGACAGCCTGGGTGCCACTTTTGAACCCGTCACCTGTCTGTCTTTTAACTCCGAACGCCGAACGTGGAATATCGAATGTGTAACACCTGAAGGTTCAAATAGTCATCTTCATAGTGTCTCAAGCTTTTCAGCAATGGAGACAGAAGAAAGCTTGTTACGCGTGCCACGTTCAGACTCGAGCCATTTTGTATTCAATCAGCTCTTTATCTTCGAAATGATTCCCTGTAAGAACACAGAAAACAAAGTTTAAGATAATCAATTGTTTTCCTTCAGATCATTCATACATACTACCAGACAGTGAAAGAGTTCAGTATATAACATACAATCGTGAACTCGAAGTTCGTACGAATACTCTATACCGCTTTGCTGCCTTTTCCAAGGAGGGCAAACCACGATTAGCCATTTCGGTTCCGCCAATTGAAACTTTTTTGGTCGGCGGCAAGCTAGAGCTTACAATTTGGGCTCATGGCGTAGACGACCTGATGCCGATAGTTTTTAGAAGGCCAGTTTTAGTGAAGTTTTAAAATTGGAGTTTGTATTATAGATCCGATCTGGAGACTCGAAAGCTTTTTGTGCTGCCTTGGCACATTATTCGTCTGAACATGACGTACAGCATTCGCCGAGCGTCGCTTCCATTCGTCTTCCGAATCGATTGTCTGTCCAACTTGTCGCAGAGCATTCTCTGCTTCAGTTGTTGAGAATGTTTGGAATCGAGTGCCTCAACTGCAGCGTTGGAGTTTCACCTCTTACTCGGTGATGTGTCTTGCAGCGAATATCTCCCTCTACTATCCGACCGTCTCCAGCCATCTCCCAGTTACCTTTTCTCTCGAAAAAATGCTCATGAGTGCAAACTCAACACTTTTTCTTGTCGTCAATGGGGGAGTGGGACGTTTTCGGTTCGTTTTGGCAAAACGCAGCATGTTCTTTAGATTGGACAACTTGAAGCGCGGCACGCAACTTCCGTTTCCACTCGGTGGCAACTTCGACCTCGACTACGACATCAAAAGTGGCGGAGATCGATTTGAAATTGTTTTTGTTCAAGCTTGGATCCGAGATAATTTCGCGGCTCACCAACGCTTTTCTTTGCTTCTTGGATTGGTGCTGATTGTTTCTGTCCCTTGTATAGCCAGTTTGTGAGGCTCTATGTACATATTGTCTTGAATTACGTCCAAAGCATTCTTTATTTGTGGATGATGTCGGTTGCGCTTTTTTATTTTGTGATTCAAAACTCCTTTGCTTGAACTTGAGGTTGATGTGAACAGCTTGAATGTTGCAAAGATCCTTCATTGGCTGATTCGCGAAGAAGAAGTGTAATGGCCAATGGCGCTTCAACAGAATGCTTACTATAATAGTATACTGTGTTACTTCAATTGTGGAATAAATCGCTAACATTGTCTTCGTGTTGTCGAGCTACATAGACGTTGCTGTTTGTGTTCTTCTGATTGTGAGGAGGCCAAGAGGATGTGCAACAAGACAGGGTTTGTTGACAGAGAAGAGGCCAGTCGTCCTAGAAGCTGACTGTGCTTCTCAACCTCTTGTCCTCGTTTTCCACTTCTCAAGCCTCTTCCTCTGCCGCTGGAAAATGTCTTTCTTCTACACAATTCTCATTTGTCAACTTCTGGCCACGTCTCTCGCTCTGAATTGTTTTATGGGTCAAAAACGTTACTACGAGGAATATGACCACGACCACGTGTCCGATAGATACGATTGGCTGAGTCGAGTCGAGGGAACAGCTAGAATGGTAAGCAAAAGAGCCTCACAACAGGCTTCCACTCTTTAGGTGAACTGTGAGACTCACTACAGACACATGGAGAAGAATCAAGCAAGTGTCGCTTATAAATGTCGACTGGAGAGATATGGAGGTTTGTTCAGGTTATGCATTCATTTAAAATATACATTAACAATAGAAAAAGACGATTACACGGAGTGGACGAGCTGTGCGAACATCAGCGACTGTGCAGACAAAGAGGTGAGATTCAATTCGATTTTCCTTTAAAGCCGAAGCAGGATTCTTGCCTGGTGAAGACGGCCTTTGAGAAGACTTGCTGTTGTTCGACGGACTACTGCAACGAGACATCTCGACCAACCTTCATGAGCTCTGTCTTCGACATTCTTTTCGTAGTTTTATGGCTTTTCACGGTGAATTGAAGAATGCTTCCTTCCGAGTTTCAATGCATTCTGTTGATTGTTCCTCCTGATTTTTTTAAACTCGTCTGTCGATCTGCGATACATGTGTGTTTCATAGATGACGTTGTTTGAGGACGAAATTCATTGCGTGGATTGATTACGAAGTCTCTTGACACGTGCCCTTTCTCTCCTTCTTACGAGGCCTCTCCCTTTATCGATGTGTCACCTTCTTCATGTTCTTTTGCCAGCTTTTCACTGCCTCGCCGAGTCTTCGCCGTTGTTTCAGCGTTTGCAGCATGTTACTCCATTTCTTCTGTCTCATTTCTTTCCTCATCGCTTTTGTCTCTCCTCTAAACTGCTACATGGGCCACAAGAGATATTGGATCACTAGTGGCAAGGGTGGAGGAGATTATCAATATGGAAGTGCCAAAATGGTATTTTTCCAATGATCAAAGAAAATATTCTAGGTCAATTGCGAGAATCTCTACGGAAATTCCTCCGACGTCACGTATCGCTGCCGATTAGAGCGTTATGGTGGTGAGTTCCTTTTTGCAAGAAAAACATTTTGCTTTTTGCAGAGAGAAGAGATTATGAGGAATGGACGAGCTGCGCCAACATCTCCGAGTGTCCAACTATTGATGTGAGTCACTTTTACTACAGCTACTCCGAGATTATTTTAGGATGCTTGTCTCGGAAAGACAAACTACAAAAAATTCTGTTGTTGTTCAGAAGACTACTGTAACTCTTTGTATACTCCACTCGTCGTTTCGACCCTCTCCCTCTTCTTCATCGTTTCGTTTCTCTTTCACAACACCGAATAAATGCGCCTCATTGTTGACGAATTCCTATTGCTCACGGGTTTCATCCGCGTCTCTACCTCATGCTCTTCTTATCGTTTTATTCTCTCGTTTCATAACCCCTCGTGACGTACTCAACAGCTTTTTCGAAGCCTTTTTACGTTTTCAGAACATGAACTTCCTGCTTCTTCTCGCCCTCGTCGGATCAGTCTCATCTCTAAGTTGTTACACAGGCAATCGCACCTACGTCGACGGGAAGACTTCTTCGCCGGCCCTTCAAAAAGCCCCGTGTCCAGCTGGAAGTGATCGTTGTTTGCTAGAGATGCGCGGAGGTTCGATTTACTCTTCATAGCTCACTTCACATTTTCAGTTCGTGCCAACTACTACGTCTACAAGGGTTGCACTCCTTCTTCTGAATGTCCAACCAGAGATGTGAGTTGCCCTCTTTTAAACAATCAGAGATCTTGCAGGACGAGTGTCTGATCTGGACGGCCTTCAAGCAGACTTGCTGCTGCCACAAAGACAACTGCAATGCCTCTGCTCAGCAATCATTTTCCCTCTTTGCCTTATGTCTATTGGTGCTAGTCTTGGTGCGTTTCTAATGACTTGTTTATTTTCCAAAATTGAATACAAGCAATACAAGAATTTGCATTTCTAAAAACAAAGCTAGACTGTTTATTACGACGTTCCCACCTTGCTAGCGTCTTCGGTTGATCAAAAAAGCGGGGTGTCGTTTTCTTCTCGTCAGTTTTGCCCGCGTCGTCGGACTCGCAGCGGGTCGAGGGAGGGGAGGGAGACGGGGAAGGGGAGACGGCTCAAGGCCGAGGTGGCGACGCCCGTTTTCGGTCATCGCCGAGGCATCGATTACCAACGTGAGTCGAGTCGCCTCCTCCACTGTCCAGGTGTCCTTCTGCACTCTACGCATTCCTCCAATTCTTGCTAGAGAGATCTGGACCATGCTCACATCTAGTCCGCTACTTCCTCTGCTTGTTCTTTTACCTTTCGCTGCTTCACTGACCTGTCATTGGAGTCTCGAAAGCCACGGCAACTTTCCACATGTCCCCGACTACCACAACGAGGTTCGACTTGTTTCGCTTTGTGAAGACCGACTAAACGCTCCATCATTCTTCTTCGAATTCATTCATGTTCCTAAAGGCCAGAAAGAGTCTCAAGAGTGACGTCCGGATCCCTCCTCAAATTATGACCCCGTTGAAACTTTTAACTCCCTCCTACATACCAATGTTTGTTTCAGTCGGACTGCTCTCTGCTCTCACTCTTCGGAGAAGACCTTATGTGCTCGAAGACAATCATCGGTCAGTCTTCCTTCTCCCCCTTTCCTCCTTTTTATTGCCCTTCGATCGTAACCACGAGCGAGTCGTTTAGGAAACAAGGAGCTTTACACGATTGCCCGAACCTGCATGCCCACCGTCGTTTGCAAGGCCGCCGACGCTGCTGTAAGTTTTTTTTTCTCATGAACTTCCTCTTCTTCCAGAATCGTTGCAAAAGAGACGAGGCCGAAAGCAAGGTGTTCTGCTGCTGCAGTGGCGACCTCTGCAATGGAGACCCGAGTCGAAGTCCCCTTCCGCCGCTTTTCATTGCCTTCCTCTCCTTGTTAGTTCTTTGTTCTTAGGTTTTCATCTTGTTGTGACATCGCCTTAGTCGTTTTGTAAATAGTGGAGAAGAAGAAGAGGAGAGATGACTCCCCACAAATGTGCTCATGACGCCTTTCCCTGTTCGTGACCTCGAAATAAAGCCTTTCAAGAAGGAAAAATCTCTCTCAAATCAGGACAGTCGATAGCTTCTCTCTGGATGACAGGGGAAGGGGGCAGTCGTTTCATCGTCAGGCTTTCCTTCTTCTTTTTGTGAGGGTTTCATGTCCAATCTTCGGCTTTGCCCCTTGCTTGGAGTGGTCAGCTGGTCATTCCGCATGCCTTTCTCCTGGTAGTTGACTGTTTCGTGCCGAGAACTTTGTTGAGTTTTAATGTCCGACATGTTTGCAATTCGTCCACTCGCATACCAATGTATTCGTGTTCAAACATAGCCTTTCATCAAGGGTCACTCTTTTTTCTTACACGTACACGTGGATCTGATTCGCCTTCGGAAACTGGGACTTCTCAACTAGCGCGGCTCTCCTTATCCTTTATCGACCCAGGCGACTTCCAGGCGGCGATGTCACCCGTCGTGAGCCTTCTCGGTCGTCTCCTCCTCGTCCTCCCCCTCACCGTTGCCCTCAAATGCCACTGGGGACTGGAGACGCACGAGACGGCCCCTCACTCGCACGATTTCTACAACGAGGTTGCGCCTCTCTTTGTCCCTACTTGACTCCCTTCCCTTCTTTCAGAGCGACTGCAGTCCGATGGCCGCCGAACAGGGCTTTGTCATGTGTTCCAAAAAGGTTCTGCGTGAGTTGTTGAAATTCCGGTTCTTGACTATTGAGAGGTTTAGCCACTGAAGACGGATATCGAATCGCAAGGTCGTGTTCGCCCATCACGGCGTGCAAGGAGCACGGGGCACTTGTAGGTTTCAGCGTTTGCCCATTGCAACAAATTTTTAGCATCGTTAAGTCTCGTATACAGCATTCGCTATTTTTCAGAACACTTGCAATCAACTTGGGGACATCGAGGAGTTCTGCTGCTGCAACACGGACATGTGCAATGGCGCTTCTCTTCAACTTTCAAGTCTTTTCTTCATTCTCACAGTTTTCACAGTGTTTCTTGTTGTTTGAACTCTTCTCTCCGAGACTCCTCTCTGGTCAGCTGCAGGTGCACACGAGTTTCGGAGGGACCTTTGCAATTTTCCGGGTTCTTTGCCCAAATAAAGTGAGGTGTTCCTCAAAGAGTTCTCCTCCTTCGGAAGGCACTTAGACCCACGGGGCAATTCAGGTTTTCGGGCCGACTCTCTCTCTCTCCTTGCGGGTCGGGCACTCTTCCAGACGACGCTGACCGCTAGGAATCACGGAGGAGGGAAGTATCTTTGAGAACTTCGTCTATCCTCCACAACCAAACTTCTCGATAACTGACTCTATGTACGAGTCCAAAGTTCTGGTTGTCCTTTTGGCTGCAATTCAGCCTCTGAGGGCCCTCAAATGTTTTGTTGGAATGGAGACTGTCGGAAACTACCCAAGAGTCTTGCCCGATTATCGGCACGAGGTTTGTTGAACATTTGCGTCTCGCGGTTTTAACATAAGAGTAAAATGGTTGAATTTGGCTCGCGCGGTTAAAGTTTCTTACCAATAGATGGCGAAAATGTGTTCATATTCCAACTGGTGGGCGAGAATTTATATTGTAGGTCGACTGCGACTTGGAGACTCAGATGCCCGGCGGCTACATGTGCTACAAATATGGCGAAGGTTTCCCTTCTTTCCCTTTGAATGCCTTCTGTTCAAGGTAATCAAACAGACTTCAGGATAACGCGCTCCTGCATCCACGTAGCTCTCTGTCACGGTTCCGATGCCTTTGTACGTTTCTATTGCTTGGCTGCAATCTCCTTTGTTTCAGAACACCTGCACTAAGGTGCTCGCGGCACCACCTCCCAACGAGGTCTGCTGCTGCTCCAGCGACTTCTGCAATGCCTCACTATTGACATTTCGCGGATGGATTTTCTTTGGATTACTGTTTGTCTTTCATAGTTGTGTCTAAAACTGAACCGTCTCGTTCGTTGAAACACTTCGTAGTGAAATACACTTGATAGAAAACTCTCTTAGTATTATACTCGCTTGGCCACGCGGGTCTTATCAACGGGTGGAACAACAGTCCCAACAACTAACAGCTCCCAGTGTCCCCA